>CABFVX010003323.1:0-88726 GCA_902151425.1 Timema shepardi
TCACCATAAACACAGGGTTTTTTTTCGTCATAATCACGTCACAAAGGTCTGTTTCACTTCCGGATCAAAGTCTGGCTATTACTACTATCATGGGGAGTACTCAAAATGGTCACTCTCGCCCTGAATGCCAGCCTGCAGTCGTAACGTCGTCATTGAATACAATATTATTTCAAAAATAGCATCACAATGCTTTCATTGAGGCCAAAAGTTACAATTTTGAGCACCTCCTATAATGTTAAGCAGCTCCACATTACTGAAGAATGAACATGACATAGCTTGGAAACAAGGTCAACGGGAACACGTGATTATACGAACTTTTTTCATTGTTGTGTTTCTTGTCTACCGCCAAGTATGTACAGTAGCCCCTCGGCTTCTTTGGTGCTGACTGACGGCTTTGAAAAGTTACCAGACTAAGTTATGTATCCCTACGCCGAACCAAATGATCTGCAAAAACATGTGTTTATCAGCTGTCACTTCTGACGGTAAAAATTTAGGTATATACCTAAATGTTGACTGTCAGAAGTCAGCTGTGAGCTGTCAGTCAGCACCAAAGAAGCCACGGGGCTACTGTACCATATGATACGTTATACCCTCTATATGTTGAAATGTTACGTGCAATTTTTCCCTCTTAATCTGACATACGATTTTCACTCTTTTTTTTTCAGGAATTCAACTACAAGAAATCTGTCCTATTTCTGGACACCAAATATGTGGTGCCTACTGGTTCCGGGTTGCCTATCTGCTTAAATGCAGTTGGTACAGCAGCTGTCAACTTGCAGCTGGCAGGTTTCTTGAAGGCTGATAAGTTTAGTCAAAGCTTTGATCTTGATATGGAGGCAAAGATTCGACCGAGGTTATTAATGCATTTCTAAATTCTTGTTAAAAGTTTGAAATGCCTTAGATTACATTACTGCAGCATTTTATTTAATCTTTGACTTTGCATAAGATGATGCTTCTCTTTAATCATATCTATGTCATAATAGTTTAGTAATAACAAATATGCGTGACATGTGTATGATTTAAATATATTACTAGTTTATATTTAGAAATTTAGCTTTAAACAAATATAATATTAAAATGAATGAATTCGGTGATGTATATCAGAAAGAGAGACCACGTTATATATAGTCAGGAAAGTTGAAATTTCAAAATAGGTTTCCAGAGAACGAGGGTGAGGGCTCAAAATATACCAAACCATAAGAAAAAAAATATTCTTAGTGTCATAAAATAAGAAGATGGAAAATTTAAAATTTCGGAATGGGTGTCCAAGAACGGTGAGGCTAACTTTTCCCAAGATAAATAGAAAAATTATCGGCCTGATATATATATTTTTTTTAAGAACGAAGAAAATATACCTAGAAATAAACTAAAACAAAAACCAAAGATTATAGAAAAAGGGGTCCATTGTTATTCCGGTTACATGGTTAAGAAGTCCCAACTACCTTCTACCTGGTAGTTAAAGTTATGATATAAAAGGGGAATGCCAGGCCTCCGCCGTGGTTCGGATTCCACGTTAAACTGTAGGTCCTCCATTTCATTTCACAATCACCCTACCATTACACATTAGCGTAAGTGCGTACAACCCGAACGGGTAGTAAGACGCGATGCTAGTAATAATAATAATAATAATAATAATGATATAAAAATTAAATTAAATTCTGGTTCCATAAAATGTATGACCTTATGTGAACTCTGAGGCTCCTTTTATCTCATAAATCATAATTATGTTTTTCTAACAATGTATAATATAACCTCTCGATTGCCTTATTATCAAACTTAGGCAAAGATGTGCAAAAAATGTGTAGCTATACACCTCAAATGACTAAAGTTTTGTTTTAAAGGTTAAGTATATTCTTTGGCTTTTTTTTTTTAGCACCGCACGTTAGTACCCGTTCGAGTTATCCGCTTACATACTAACTACGCTAATTGTTTTGGGGATTGGGAATGTTATATTTGTAGGAAATTAGCCCGCATTTGCCTAGAGGGAAAGTGGAAAACCATTTAGGATAAAACCACCCTAAGTAAACCCGACTGAGATTTGAACTTCGAGCTCTTCTTCGTCAGCAGTATAGTCTATTTTGAAAGTAGCGTGTTAGACCATGCTGCCACGTTAGCGGGTTTTTGTATTAGTAATACTGGTCTTAATTGTTTTGAAATTACCATAAACAGTTTGGTATTGTACAATTTGGCATTATTAAACATGTGGCAAGAGGATGTTTATGGTTCTATATTATATAACTGCTACCTGGCCTAGTCATTCGGATAATGGGTGATACTTCTCGTATTACATCTTGTGAATGTGAGGAATGCCAGGCCTCCACCGTGGTTCGGATTCCACGTTAAACTGTAGGTCCTCCATTTCATCTCACAAAATCACCCTACCATTACACATTAGCGTAAGTGCGTATAACCCGAACGGGTAGTAAGACGTGGTGCTAATAATAATAATAATAATTCTCGTATTCATTAATATATTTATGGATTTACTGTATATTGAGATAAACGCTTTAAAATATCTTTTAATATTTTCAACATGATTAAATTTGGGAAAAACCAAATACAAATTCGACGACTTTTCAAATTATTGAAAAAAAAAGGTTTTTCAGATGTTACTTAAATCATCTATTAGAATATATAAGAAAATCAGTCCCAATATTAAACTCACACTATAACTCTGTATCAATTATATACTATCCCGCTTCGGTGGCTGCATGGTCTAAGGCACTACTATCGCAATAGACTAGTCTTCCGATGACTGGAGGATAGTTGTTTGATTCCAGTCGGGTGCACCGCGAGAGTTTTTATACTATACATGATTTTACACTCTCTCTTCAAGCAAATACGGGAATACTTCCTCTACATTCAACCTTACTCACACCCACATCATTAGCGTGATTAGTCTTTAAACGTGTTGGACGTGGTGATTGAAAAAAATAATCCTCTATTAATATTATTTATTTAGTTTGTTATCATACTTTGTTTATTTGTTGAAGTTTAAACATATTTTTAACTATAAACTAATTTTTAGACCATAAGACAACTTATTAACAACATAAATATATACATACTATACCTAAATTATAACTAATCTGAAACTCAAAGTTAGTCTTCTCGAAAAATCTCGAGTAAAGTAAGAAGTAAAATGTGAGCTTTTCTTTATAATTCTGTAAAATTAGTTTACTTACTTGCCTACTTATTTACTTACTGTATGGCATTATAAACTCGAAACGAGACTTGACTATCCTAACAATGCCTTGTGATGAGTACGTGATTAGTAACTCATCATTATGAAACATCCTCCCATTCCCAGTAGTCTCGTCTCTATTTATACCAAATATATTCATAAGAACCTTTTTTTCGAACACTCTAAATTGGTTTTAGCCATGTAAGGTACGAGACCACGTTTCAAACCCCATAATGAACAACCAGTAAATTTATTGTTTTGTAAATTCTGAGTTTTAATTTCTTTGACAACAGGTGAGATGTCAACAACTTACCAACAGTGCAGTAGCATACATTTCCATAATGTATTGATTTCCTAATTTTTAAGCGAGTAGCGTTTTGCTAGTTAAAATTATTCCTAAATATTTAATCTCACTAACCCTGTCGAGTGATATGTTGCTCAAAGTAATCTCTAAAATGTCATCCCCAATCTGTGTTTTCTTTGTGATCATAGATTTGGTATTTTCACTGTTCCCTTCTAAACCTATTTCCTTCTTTGATACAATTTCTACATTTCTTTCCACACTTTCTGTAATATTGCTCAACAAAGCTAAATTCTCTGTATTTTAATATCTGCATTGGACTGTTTATTTAACCCTTACATACTCTCTTGGATTACGATAATAGCATACTCTAAGGTTAGATTAAAACGTAATCCGGAAAGTGCATCTTCTTGTTTCAAACCATTATGTATTTCGAAAATTTCTCATAATGCAACAAAAATGGTCACTTTTCAGTGTTGCAGTTGATGTAGTTGGAACAATGAGTGTGGATGCCTACTACGCCAGCACGGCCATAAAGTTAAAGACAAATCTGTATTCCTCTTCAGATTTTGAAGGACAACTCAAGGTTAAAGGTACAAGGCTCATCAGCCTTAACTTCAACCTTCCAAAAAATAAAACCGAAATAATAACCGCTCAGTAAGTGAACTTTCTCACAAATAACTTTAGATACTTGAAATTTTTAGCTGTTTATGATTCTTATCGAGGCATAAACTCTCCTAAAATAATGTTTTTAATAAATTTTTTCCTTGAAAATGTGTGATATCTTTTTCTTATTCATTTCTTTTTGGATAGTTCTATAGTAAATTGTAAATAAATTATAAATTCTTGTGGCTTTCATCAGTCTGATACCTTAACTAAGTCGGTAGTGTTTCTCTACCTTGAGCTAAGGGTTTCGGGTTCGAGTCCAAGGATGGCCTGAAACTATTAAATGTGGGTTTTTAAACTTTCACAGTGATAAACTAGCGGTCGGGAGCTGGATGTTGTGTTTTATAAATTTATGTTAATATACAAGTCATATAATGATATAATCAATTGATTCAGAAAGTGATCGTTAAATACCAAAAATAAAAGAAAAAAAAGTTTGCTTCATATATACCCCTGTTTAACAGTTTCTATACCATTAAAAACATAGTTATGAATGTACTGTACCACTTAGATATAACTTATATTCCTTTCAGATCCGAGCTGATTGTCATGAAAGGTGATGAGGAAGAGCGTCAAACTGGCATCACGCAAGGCCGATTAGATGAGCATTTGTGCAGTAACCAGACCATTGATCAGACTCTGGGCCTCAAGTTCTGCGCCCATTTTCAATTCCCTAATGCTAGTCTCATCACTAACTCATCCACTTTTATTTTGAATGGGCCAACCAAATTTGCTGTTTCCTTGGAGAAAGCTGATCCCACCGCAAAAAAGTACTTACTCGAATATAAATGGGAAACGACTAAGGTAATTATATTTCCTAAGGCGTGAAGCAAAAAATAAATATTTTATGTCAGAGCTTGTATTCAATGAAAGGTGAATTGTTGAAAATTTTCAGTAACGAGTATATTTAATATCTGTGTCCAGATATGCTGGTGTCTTGGTAATCGTATAGTGATAATGAAATACATAATATATATATTTAGGGTGACCTGGCGGTCTAGGGGTAAAGTGTTAGACTTCTGTGCTGGCGGTCGGGGTTAAATCCTCGGTCCCGGCACAGATTTATCTGATTACCAAACCCTTCCTTCACCTCTGACAAGACATCTTGTGAATGTGGGGAATGCCAGGCCTCCACCGTGGTTCGGATTCCACGTTAAACTGTAGGTCCTCCATTTCATCTCACAATCACCCTACCATTACACACTAGCGTAAGTGCGTATAACCCGAACGGGTAGTAAGACGCGGTGCTAATAATAATAATAATAAATATATTTAGCACCGCGTCTTAGTATCCGTTCGGGTAACACGCTTATGTAACAGCTTCACTAATGGTCTTAGGGACTAAGAAGCTTATACTTAGAGGAAGTGTACCCATAATTGAGTGGAGGGAGAGAGTAAAATTTTTTTGGAAAAAACCTTAGTGCACACGACTGAGTTTCCAACCTCGATCTCTCAGTCATTGGCAGGCTAGCCTAGTGTGAGAGTAGTGCGTTAGACCACGCTGCCACCGAAGGGGATTTACAATATATAAACAACCAAAATGATGATTATATTATCCGTGTTAGTGTTATAAATGTGTTATTCCCCTTTACATGTATATTCTCAAGTAACAGAAGAAGTATTCAAATTTGAAGGCCCAATAAGTAGATACTAAGAGAATTGAAATATCACTTATGAGCTAATCGTTGGCAAAAAACCTAGATTAAATAAACTCAAAATTAAATTTGTCTTAATTCCCTTGAAGGGTAATATTAATCCCGTTGTCACTTTTCAGTTTATTTCCTGATAATTTCATCCACTTACGAAAAAGAAAATTGTACCTGAACGAATTCCTTTTTTTTAATCAATGATCGGTTTCAACCCTACTATGTTTCCTCCATATAAATACAATATTATGTTTAAATAAGACGCTCTTGTTTTTAGAACAAATCAAGCGCATTATGGACTCTCTCTCTCTCTTGGTCTATAGCGGCCTAATGGCAAAATGGAATTGTCTTTAGTTATCAAACTTTGAAAGTGAATTCATTATGTTTACCGCCAAATATAGACAATCCTGCAAAATATTATGGTTTTATGCGACTCAAAATTTCAAATTAAACTAAAATATGAACAAGCTTCAGGTTTTTAGACTTAAGAATCTAGGGAAACCGGTCTTTAAAGGCCAAATAAGCTAGAGGAAAATGATCATTTCATAGAAATAGGTATTGGCAACGACGCCTGCCTAACATATTGTAACGAAAATTTTTGTTTCAATTCACCTTATTCTATTATTAAAACTATTTTTCACGAATAGAATAATAATTTTCATTGTAAATATAGTTTAACAGGATTATAATTATTATTTGTATAAATTAAAAATATATTTTATCTACTATCTAGGTACATAAACACTATGAATAAAATACAATATTAAAATGGATGTTTTGATTTAAATGTATTTTAATTAGTTTACTTTATTATGACTTAATTTTGAAACATTATGAACATATTTTTATTCACAGAATGCAACATTAATCAGTTTTATTTTTGACACCCCCGGATCAAAATTGAAACGTGAATTGAGTGCCAGATTTAACTTGGATAGGAATAGCCAGAATTTGACATTGCTTTTACAAATGGCGAATGACACCTATAAGGCTAATGGTAAGTTATATTTAAATACATTTTAATGTACCAAGTTAATATGAAACTGTAAAATTACTTCTGAATACCAAGATCTATTTAATAAAATAGTGGTTAAGTTAAAACCAAATTTATAGTTTACCTATTATTATATTACAACACTTTAGAAAACATTCTAAGAGAATAGTTGAAAGTAAAGAGTGGTATAGTGAAAGTTAAGGTTTAGATAAGCTAATCTAGAAAGATATATATAAAATCAATTTATAAATTAAACAGTTAATATATTGGTAGATGTATTAACTGAAATTGACAAGCGCTAAAATGTATATTTTAATATAATTTTGGTGAAGAAACAAATCGTAAGATATGAACATTTATATAAGATTATAATGCATCATCAACTAAAATATAAATCTCAAACGAGATGATGAAACAAGGCTGGATTATTTAATTCCGACATATTTCGGTACTATGGTACCATAATCATGGATACTGCAATGAAATTAAAGAAGGCATGTAGATAAATTAGGACTAAAGTTATTATAAGACGTATTATGAAATATCATTAATCTGTTATAAATTATTAAAACAAACTTACTTATGTCGTTGTGAAAAACACGATGTGTTGTTACGACAGCTAGATGTCAACTAAGTAAGGTGTGGTCGAGTTTGAAAAACTATGTGTAGAAACAAAAGACTTCTAAAGAGCAAACTATAAAAGGTAAAAAATGTGTACTTAATATATCTACAAAAAAAAATTCCCTTGATACATCAACACTATACCAACCGTTTAATTTATAAATTAATATATATATATATATATATATATTTCTAGATCAACTTATCTAAGTCTTAGCTTTTATTATTATATTAGGTTAAATTTATTAAGACTTCATAAAAAACTCAATTTATTATGTAGATAATCTGAATAGCAATAACTCATAGGAGTTTACATAGAGAATCTTCTCACATGCCGCCCTCTCTATACAAGATGAGCCAAAGGTAACTGTGCACTTATACTACGGATGGTAGAATTGGTCCTTTATTGATAGAAATATTACTAACAATGGCTTACGGGAATTTAAACACTTACAGTGACCATCCTCCTTTCCTACCTTCCCTTCTCTCTCCTTTCTTGCCATACACCAACCCTTCCTTCCAACACTTCCCTCTATCGGATGATTATTCAAGCTATTATTTCTTTGAATGATACTTAGTTCCAAAGCGTTACCGTAAAAACTGTTTTGTCACTTGGGGCTCTATTGTTTTTAGTGGAAAGGGTTTCTTTTAGTGTAGATGAATAAACCAAAGAGGTGAAACATAAATTAATGGAAAAGTTTCCCGATAATAACGCATCACATCAAAGTGGTTAATAATTCAATTTAATAAAGCTCTACCTGTGAATAACGAGCCAAAATATATCAGGTCACGAATGCTAACAGAGGTGAAAGTACCGGATATTTTATATTGCATCCAAACATCAAAAAATGCCTGCTCGTAAATGGGCACAGCAAGAAGTGTGGGTCGTATGAAGCACACAAGGACCATTGAGGATCACTAATACTAACCCCCACAAGGTATAATCAGTGCAAGAACTGAAATGAAGAATCTGTGCAAGGCGTGCTGGGTTTCGCCGATGGTTCATAGACTTTATTACTGTCAAGAGAGAGGATAATATGAATGTGACATTATTTTCCGGTGAGGGTTGGTTTCATTTATCCGGCCAACCAAACAGCCAAAACAACTGCATTTGTTCATTGAATGATCTTCATCTTCTAGTTATGGGGAGATTGGGGCTCTAACCCCTTTTAGGTCTAGTGAGGGGAGTTTTTCCCTTAATGGTTTACCACTCTCATCCAAGCAAATATTGGTCGATCACCTCGAAATATGCTTTCTTACTCATCCCTACCCTATTAAAGTAATTATCATATATTCGTATAACCTGAACGGATATTAAGACGCGGTGATGAAAAAATAATTAATGCAAAAGACACTATTATATGATCAGTGGGTTGGTGTGTGATGCGCAATATATAATTAAAACGGATTATCGGTCCCATATTTTTCATTGACACCATAAACCAGGAAAGTTAATGTGAAATGATCTTGTATCCTTTTTTCGGACACCTAGCTTAGGAATAAATATTCCCCGGCTACCTCCAGCAAGATAGTGCTACTACACGTACAGCTGGGGTCTCCATGGAGTTATTGGGAGATGTGTTTGGGAACAGACTAATCTTAAAGGATATAAAGATATTCACGGTTTACCAGATTTCACACCCCCGGATTATTTCCTGTGTAGAGGAACTAAAAATGCTGTGTACAAAGGCAATCCTTAACTATCTGCTTGAATTTAAGGAATAAATCACAATATGTATCAACAACATCTCGCTGTTTCATCTATCACTGGTGTTTGCCAACATGATAAAACGTATAAATGCGTGTTTACAATTACGTGACGACCATTTACAACATTTTATTATGGCAATTGAGAATGTAGCTACTCTTATTTATTGGCATCGGTAGGAGCATAGTTACTTTAGCTAATCCAGTAGTATATTCATGGAAAATTAGGTGGATTTCCCACATGATGGCTTTCACTGTCGCCATGGACGGCATGGCTCCGTGATAATCGAGTTACACAGACTTAAATGACTGCTTTAACAAGTGATGGCATGGCGAGAGTTCCGTGGACGGCCGCCGTGGTAGAGACGGCGTATCTCGACAAAGAGACGGCTACCGTGCCGTGAACGGCTTGCCTAAATGGTCGCCTTCGGTCAGCATGGCATAATCGCTCCAGTCCAAAGTTATTCATAACAGATATTATGGCTTATTTCTAAAACAATGTTGAGTCATTAATTGCAAAAGTGTAATTGCGTCCCGGGCTTTGGGACAGAAGCATAGAGGAGTACAATCTCGGACTTAGCCTGAAGGAAAGTTTGTGCTTTATAATCAACCCGGAATTTGAGACATTGGATTATAAGAAGACACACAACAACGTTATACTTTGTTCCATCATAGCACACTGGAGTAGAACAAGGAAATGGAGGGGTAAAATTGGAGGGAATACAACAAGGCACGTCATGCTGTTGATAAAGAAGGTGAGTTCCATCTGTATTACAGCGAGAACCATATTTATTCATGGCACATGCCATCTACAATGACGGTAAAAATTCGTCAGGTGTGAAGTTGATGAAGCTAAATATTTCAAAACAATCCTACTATAATAATAGAATTACAAATATGGTGATCACAATTTCAATATGAACACTGGTTATTCAAATTAAATACAAACTAATAAAACTATACGTCTTAACTTTACCAGTGAAAAGTGGAATGGCAAAGACACTAAACGAGTATTTCGATATTGTTTTTAAATATGAATATGAAAATGAATAAAGTAATGTCTTATAAATGTATTATTTAAATAATTTATAAATAATAAGTATTCAAAATATTTATTTGGATTATTGTAATAATATGTAGACTTTAGAAGTATATGCCTATGCAAACTGATCATAGTGAACTTGGAACTTATAATAATATATCAATCAATATGCAGAAATGTAGTAAAAGATTTTATTGAAAATGGAATATTTTCATAATATGCTTACTGCTTATTTAAATATAAGCTATTTCAATTTAGTTAAACCGAAGCAGTATGATTCCAAATTACATAATTATACTCTATCACCGCTATGTTGAACACATAATTCAACACGTCACTCTGTCAATAGGCTGGATTGCCGTTCATGAGAATGTTGAGGTTGGAAACCTGATCAAATGAAGGTTTTTTTTAATGTTTTCCCACTCTTCGCCTAGGAAAATTTGGTTGCATTTCCTTTCAATTATAACGTTTTTATTTTTACAAAAAAAACTTTAATTAATGAATATGCATTCAGCTCGAACGTAAAGTGAAACGTTAAGATGAAATATATTTTATTGTAGGACCAGGATAAGTAATATTTTTAGGCCATGATCTACTTGAAAACCTGTTAGAGGTCTCGTGAATATCCTTTGTTTCTTCATTCTACTAAGGCCTTATTAATTCAATATTTCCTCAAATACTCATGTCCCATCATTTCCAGAAAAAAAAATATAAACCAATAATTTAAACATTTTCATATTATTTTGTTTTTATTTTATAATAGTATAACCGATTATGAATGATTGAGCTAATTTTGGTCACACTCAAATATCCTTTGAAATTACTGAATATGTTTGGGAGCTTAGAAGGCACAAATATTGTATTTTAATGACAATGTAATTTTCTCACGAAATCAAATTAAAATTTCCACGACGTTGACGAGTTTCCGATCCCTTCTGTAGGAAAATATTCTAAGAACTCAATTTAAAAAAAAAATATTTTACCGCGTAGTACATCGCATAATTTGAATACACAAGTAACAAGCATTCTATATTTTATTTTATTTTTATCGGGCAGACATTAATATGAGTGTTGATTCAACATATATATTTTCAATTAATGATGGAAGAAAATTGGGACAGCACAGAAATGTTTGTAGTAATATGTTTACACAAATCAAGGCTTGAATAAATAAAATTAAACTAAAAATACTTCCGATATAAATGGCCCCCTGCCTTTTATAGGAAATTACAGAAATACTGAGAATGACAGATACATATCTGTTAGTATTGACTCGAACGGCAAGAAATATATTGACGCTGAAATCGGACTGAAAATAAAGGAAGGAAAGAATGGTCACACCTTCCAGCCTCGACTTTACCTTGCGATCAAAAGTGAGACAGTGGCAGAACTATCAGGTAATGGTACAATAAAGTAGGCTACTCTATTTGGAAAATAGATAGAAGTTTATTTTTTCAAAGATGGGATCTGATGAGTTCCTAACTTACATTCATAAAATACCAAAATGTTTATTATTATTATTATTATTATTAGCACCGCGTCTTACTACCCGTTCGGGTTATACGCACTTACGCTAATGTGTAATGGTAGGGTGATTGTGAGATGAAATGGAGGACCTACAGTTTAACGTGGAATACGAACCACGGTGGAGGCCTGGCATTCCTCACATTCACAAGATGTCTTGTCAGAGGTGAAAGAAAGGTTTGGGTAATCAGATAAATCTTTGCCGGGACCGAGGATTGAACCCCGGCCGCCAGCATAGAAGTCTGACACCTTACCCCTAGACCGCCAGTTCACCGACCTCATAATGTTTAAATTATGAGCATTTGAAACCATATTCTGAAACTATTTTAGAACACTCATTATTTAGCGAGTTTTTACTGATAATTAAAAACCTAATGTTTAAAAGAAAAACAGATACGTTTTATAACATATCTTTAAAACTAGAACTATTTCCTAGTATTACTTATTCAATTAATCAGTTAAATAAAAAAAATCAGATATTGAATAAGTTAAATAGTGACATTACATGTATGTATGTTTGGAACTAACTAGGATCAATTCTATAATATCTCAAAAAGGCTAACTACTGTTCAATTTGGTATTGTAATGTTTGTAATGATTACAAGTCTGTGTTTAATATAAAATTGAAAGTAGATTGTACTAAAATCAATCCTCTTTTACTTCAATATTATTCTATGAATGATAAACTTCTTTATATTTTAGGAATAATAGTATTGTTAATATACCCGTATACCATCGACCGTAATATTTGTTTGAAACTAAAAAAAATTATATACGTGTAAACTAGTTTTATTTATAGTTAAATATTAAACTCCCTTTATACATTATGTTTCCATCAAATTAATATATAGCTCCAAATCCTGATAAGGAAAGACTCAAAAAAAGGAAAGTAGGTGTGTCTCAAAAATTCTGATAATAGTAAACTATTTGTTAACTATAAAAGATCATAACATATATCAAATGCAGTTTTAGCATTACTTTTTCATAGTTCATAAAATTTAAGTTATTTTTATTAGTAAATTGAAGCATCATTCATAAAATATTCAAAAGAAAACCACTTAGCAATATTTTTTTTTAGTTTACAATTCATTAATAATATCCATAATTTATAAGGCTTAGAATTAATACTTTCCGTGGTTTCATAATATTATAATGTGAGAAATAGGTGAAATGATAAAGGTTCAAGATTTTGAATTGAGAAAATAAATAGTCCTTTAAATATTTTAACCTAAAAGTTATCCCATCGATCTAAATTCTAAATCAACAAATGTTTCCATCAATGTGAAACGATTATGTTATTGTCTGACTTCTATATTAATCCATGATTAATAGGTAATCCGTGTCTTTACCATTTGTAATTGTGAATAACAGCTATACTACATTGTTTATTATTGTATATATTATAAATTCCAGTGTATGTATATTTAACGTATTTTGTGAACACCCGTTTGTAATTTTATTGCAAAATTTTGGATTTTAAGAGTTCACTTTTCAATGATTTCTAATGGTTTTATATTATTGGTATTATTATTAATATTAATATTATTATTATTATTATCATCATTACTTAGCTATCCTTGTGTACTATTCTAATAGTTAAAATTGAAATGAGGTTTCTAAGGCCCAATAAATTAACAGAAGGAACTAATTTATGTTTTATTTAAACAATCCAATGTAAGAAATGTGACAATTGTTAACATATTAACAACCAAACTACCAAATAATAATAGTTTGTTCATTGCAATTAAGTTATTTCTTTCACAGTGACTTATGGTGGAACAAGGAGCCGTATTTTGTATGTATTGTAGGGTCAAGTTAGCTCGTAGGCCATATGCTAAATAATAATAATAATAAGTATGTATCGATTTATAAATTATTATAATAACTGTACATGTTTGTGATTACTTGTTCCAATATTTTGTGTTAAATTACTAACCATACTTTTTTTTTCAGGTACACTAAAATGTGTTGACAAGAAAGGTACATCCCAGTGCGACGTTGCTTTGAGCTTTAATACAAAGAAAGTGGCAACCAAACTCTTTGGATATGGACGGAAGACTGATGCATCAGTGTCCTTTTACTTAAGGCTCGATTACAAATTTGATAAGTTTCGATCTGAACACATTCGTATGGAAGCTATACTTAGTAATCGATCATCGAACCATTTAGACCAGACGATAGGTGAACTAAGTCTAGAATCATCAGCATATCCACATTTCAACTTTGATTCATCGTTAAAATATCAAGTAAGAGGATTATAAAAAAAAGAAGTATGTATATTTTCATTATTATCAGAATACCATTGATTTAGCTAAAAAATATTTATACAAATCAATTCCCATTTGTATCTTAAATTTATATTATAAAAAATAAGATTTACTGACTACATTCTCAGAAATACCTTTGTATGTCTGTAACCATTTACTGCTTGATAGCCTTAAAAGTGGGAACACAACTTAAGCAATCAATTCATATAATCAAGATTTTTTATAACGGGGCTTAAAACCAGAATAATTCTTTTCCTAAGTGGTTGCAATGCTCACCTACAATCAAATTCTGGTACATTTTTCTAAATTACATCTTGCTCTGCTCATCCCTTATCCCTTAATGTAGATAAATTATTACTCTCCTTTATTGGTGAAAGAGAAAAAATGTATTACTAGATTCTTATTAAATATAAATATATATAAAATAAATTATTTAAAATATGGTTTACTTAATTAATTCAGTATCCAATTTATCTGATGAAATATTTTGTTTATTTTTAAATGAAAATACAAATTAACATAAGCTCACTCCGTATATCGGGTGAAGCGTTTAAGTTGTGACACCAGCATATTCCGAAAACGAAGCATTTTAGAGGAAATTGCTTCTTTAGAAAATATTTTTATAAGGGGGAAATAGAACACCACTTTGTTTTTTTTAATCAAAAACCTATGATTATTTTGACATAAATTTATTCTACACAAAAAAAAATTCACCTGAAGGGGTGACTTTTCGAGATATTTGAACCTGTATTTTCTATAACAATGTTTATTCAAAAACGTTTTATTACATGAAAAGTTTATCGATGTTAATGGACATTATTTTGAACATTTATTAAATTAATTTTATAAATAATATTGTTTTTAACATAATAAAGAATAGCATAATGTATTAAAAAGTTCTATAAAAAATACTAGTTTAAATATCTTCAAAAATTGTAGTTAAATATAAAAAGTTTCAGGATTTTGTGTGTGTGTGCGTGTGCGTGTGCGCGTGTGCATGTGCGCCTGCACGTGCGTGCGTGCGTGTGTGTGTGTGTGTGTGTGTGTGTGAGTGAGTGAGTAAACTAAAATTATATCAAAATATAGGTTTTCATTTTAAAAACAAAGTTGAGTATGAAATAATATTTAAGAAGTCTAAAAATCTAAAAATCGCTACTGTACGAAGATATTTTTTTCTAATATGCTTCATTTTCAAGTAATTCTGATGTTTCAACTTATATGCCTCACCCGGTTGAATGGTTTCCTTATGGTTTAAGTCACGTGATAACTTAAGGTGCAAATGGTCAAGACAAGCTTGAGGCCATCCATGGTAAACTTAGTGTACATCTTAGAAGGATAATGGTTTTGTAATGATTTTATTAAATGTTTCAGACGGCTCATGGTCACATAGACTGTCAAGTTGGCATCAATATCGGACCAAACCTAAAGGATAAAAACGAAACACTTGCTATTGAAGTTCTGTTTAAATACTTTAAGACCATTGAGGGTAACAAGATGGAAACGTCAATTGAAATCACAAAACCTTCTAATAAAACAGACATTTTTCTCAGCCTGTACTATCAGTCGTCTGGTCCAGATACTACCGTCGAAGGGAGGGTGCGATACTCCTCAGGTGCATATACACACACATCTATTCTGATACATACTCACTCATAACTCGTTAACGCGGCTGGTGTTTCTATACTTTATTAAGTAATTAATGCATTATAAATCAACTAATACGATTTTTGTCAACCCTGTGCGAGCTTCTGAAATTTTGAATCCGAATCCGAATCTTAGTGAGATTCGGATTCGATTCAAAGCTTCGAATACTACCCGCCTCAGTGGCGTAGTTGTCTAACGCGCTTGTCGTGTTGAGCTCGACTGCTGATGACGGGGAGATCGAGGTTCGAATCTCGGTTGGGTGAACTGGGGGTGGTTTTTCCTAAATGGTTTTCCATTCTCCCT
The DNA here is from genome assembly GCA_902151425.1 of Timema shepardi. Lineage (NCBI taxonomy): Eukaryota > Metazoa > Arthropoda > Insecta > Phasmatodea > Timematidae > Timema > Timema shepardi. Next base: position 15,900 of record CABFVX010003323.1, read on the forward strand.
CCACGCAAATAGCGGGTTCACTTCCCTTAATTCAACCTTCCCAATTCCTAATCCATTGGAGTAATTAGTACTTAAAGCGTATTACCCGAACGGTTAGTAAGACGCGGTGCTAAATATTATTATTATTATTATATTTGAATACTAATGTTGGAAGATTCGAATTCAATTCAAAGTTTCGAATATAAATAAATCCTTGATCCTTATTCAATGGGCTTAGCTCTAAATTGGAATTTACACATCATACTTAATTAACAAATTATCATAATCAGAGTGGAAACTAGTTGTGTGTTAGAGTGAGTAGAAAAATTAGCATATGGTCCAGGTCAAAAGGGAATGACGTGGGTGACGGTAGTTTGTGACAGGGAAAAATTAGCATATGGTCCAGGTCAAAAGGGAATGACGTGGGTGACGGTAGTTTGTGACAGTGAAAAATTAGCATATGGTCCAGGTCAAAAGGGAATGACGTGGGTGACGGTAGATTGTGACAGGGAAAAATTAGCATATGGTCCAGGTCAAAAGGGAATGACGTGGGTGACGGTAGTTTGTGACAGTGAAAATCTTTTTATTTTTAAGTAGTTAGGCCCATATTTTAGTATATATTAATAAACCTTAACGTTATGATTGGTATGATATGTATATGATTTTTCCCTCTTTAAGGTTAGTGCTATATATTAAAAATATTTTAATAAACCAAAATTATGTCCTAAGGGTTTACCAAAATTATTGTTTTGGATTCGGAAACTTAACATAGTTAGTTGCTAAAAAAGATTTGATTTTAAACATCATCATAGCAAGCCTAAAATAAATTATATAATTCCGATCTTAACCTCTTTAATATTCAATTAATTTTTTTAAACATGGAATTTGGGGGGACTCAATTTGATAAAATAAATTTATCACGAGATTGTATTCGGATTCCACCTAAAAATGTTTTTAGGCATGAAATTCGATTTGTACTCAACCCGAAATTTTGTATAGGCAGTAACAAATACTTTTATTAAATTTAAAATTTAAAATTATAGATTCACATAAGCTTAGTTTTTGTATGGACAAATATCATAGCGACTTTTAAAAAAAACAAGTTGATAAAATCATGAAAACTTGTACGTAAATTGGGATCAAAATTTGTAAAAATAAAAAGATAATTCTTGGATCTGATTGGCTCATTTAACCGTTGTTCTTTGGTCGGGAGAAGAAACGGATAATAAGCGGCAAGGGAAAGGAAAAATGGTAAAAATGGAACCCAAAATAAACCAAGGAAATGTAATTAGAGGTCTGTCTCAATTCAACGGCACATAGAACGGTCTTTTTAAAATAAAACAAGACCAACCATGTATATACGTGTAAGTGTATTATTAAAAAGTTCTAACTGTTAAGCTCAAATATTTAACCTCAGACAGAAAAAAATTATTCTAAAAACTGACTTTAAAAAGTCTGGAATGACCTGATGTTAATTTGTTTTCTGAAAGTTTGTATTACTTCCTTCAGAAATTGGCAACCATAAAATTAAATTTATGTTTACAATAATATATATATATTTATTATTAACATGGAGAAATAAGGTTTATTCACTGTTAAATATTTTCATATTAATACATACTTTAGTACATATTTTAAATAGTCTTTCTATATACTGTATTTATGTACAGTACATATTTTTTTGCTTAGTACTACATGCAAATCTGGGCTCTAGTATTTTATAGCTAGTAATAGTCGTCGATGTTGTATTACTTGTATAATCGGTAATAAGCACCTAATTAGGTCAAACACAATAAAGATTTTACAATAATTAATGCGTTACTTTAGTTATGAAAATATTCTGACTCTAACATGAGCATATTGGCGTGCTAGGTAAAGATCCCTATACTCACTTCTGAAACAACTTTACCTATACTTTAAATTGATTTAATCTGAATCAATATCTTGGGTCAATCTCGCGCGTTAGATCTTATATAAATGATTAAATAAATAAATAAATAATAGTTCGTAAACTTGTTTTGATAAAAATAGCTGTCGGGTCTGTGCGTAATGGTTCTCTGTGAAAGGCGCACAACATTTTGGTGTTGTTGAATAGGTTTATCGATTTTTCACTAACATTCCATAATGTTACAATCGCCATAGCCTGCCTTTGTCAAAAACCTTGGTGTTTAAGGATGAAAATGTGATTTGAATCTACGAACAATATTTTATAATAGTTATTGAAAAATTGGGCTATTTATCAACGTTCATTTTAGTGTTTCTTTTTCACCATTAATAATAAATAAATAAGTTTGACCCTTTATCAAATTGTCTGACTATCTACTAATTAGCTGAATGAGTAATATTTTATAAATGCTAAAGAACGTTATTTAGTCTTATGGAGAATAGAATCCGTAAAGGATATTTTCGTCAGGTCTAGTCTTCACAATCATCTTGATAGTATAAAATGACAGACATGAAACTACTAATTTTAAGATAGGCCCAAGAGCGACGGATTCTTATAGTAAATATAGGTAAATATGATAATTTGCCTCACTGGTAAGTAAATTAACCAAATACGATCTTAGCTTTTTCTTTCTAATATATTTGTGGTTTTGCATGAATAATATTTGACTCGTTAAAATATATTCAAAGACATTGTATATACTGTCAGATAAGAAGTTTTACCTCCATCTTCAAGATGCAAAGGGACTTATGCATTTGAAATGAAGAAAGTAGGTGGTGGTGGACATAAAAATAAACAGCCCATATTAATGCATCAAACATGATCTTGTGAACATATTTTCAATTTTTAGAACTTTGTATCTAAAACAATTCCCTACTATTCAAGCAAACCTTTTGGAGCAAGTGTTATTAAAATGACTGTCAATATGGGACACACAAATAATGTACATGACTCTCATTTGGGCGTCTGGAACTCAAACCTGAACAGCAGAATAGAAAGTGGATTTAAATACCCATCCTACCTTTCTAAAAATACCAAAAAAATTGCTTCTTAATTGATATTATTCTCCCTTTTAATTTGAAACTATTCATTAATAGTATTTTGTTAAATTATATCGATAAATAAATTAGAATAAATATGTATTCGGAACAATATTCAAGCCAGAAATTTAAAGAAGCGTTCAAATAACATAAAAGACAAGGTGGTGTAACATTATGGATTTGTCGCGCCTCTTTTTGGGCGTCGATTGAAGTACTATGTGATCAATCACCCCGCATTGGACGTCGATTGAAACACTACGGATTAATTCCTTGATATATGAATGCTGTGATGATTTATAGGTTGTATAAATCTCCGTGATCGAGCGCCTATCACCACTGTGCGGAAAAGATACCGTTTAACCAGCTGACTATAGCCACATGTTCGAGCACTAATTAAATCGGTATATTAATATAATTAAAGAGAGAGAAATGTTGATGGCTGTTATTTCACACACGGTTTATTTAAATTACACCTGTTAATTACTTGTACATATTTTAATTAAATGTTTTATACCACTGCACACTTGTGATATTGATGTGACTTATATTATACTGTGTTAGACTGACTCGTGCGTGAGCGGGATCTCGGTGTAGATCGGTTGGATCCCGAAGATGCCTTAAACATACGCACAATGGTTTATATATAACATACCCCTTGCCTTTTTCTCCCCTGGTCAACAATGTAAAATTCAACTAATAGAAAGAGTCCTGGCGACAGGTTTTGTGAAGGCTAGCTTCTTATTGGTATAGAGAAATGGCGTCTTCTGCCAAATACTATGAAGTTGTTCCCTTTAACAAGAATTGACGCAGTTATTCTTTTAACAAGAAAGATGGTATAAAGAACATATTTTAGGGGTGAAATCCTTTTCACAATGTTTCTGAGAAGCGCGTGTTTCTTCATGGATGAATCTTAATAAGATACTCTACATATATTACTTTAAAGAAAAATTACCTTCATCCATGACTTTTTACATAATTTAGATTAATCCAAATCAATATCATTACAATTGATTATGAAAAAAAAAATTGTATGAGTAGAAAATCGGTTCATTCAAAGGAGGTTAGTAAAAATTTAAGTATTTTAAATAATTCAAAATTACACATTTATAGGAATATCTATATTACTTGTATCTAAATAGAAATATTGTACTAGATAAAACAAATCTACATTATTTTGATTGAACATACCTTGCATACATATTCTAAATTCATATCTAAGATTTTCTAAACCATTCATGTTAAATAAAATTACAAAAATATGATTTCAGGAAAGGAAATAATTTTTATAATGGACTTAAAAATTCCACGAGGCATTACCACATTTATTCAAGTGAATGTCAACTTAACTCTTCCTGGTTTTACACCACTGCTTTTCAAAATAAAAATAAATGAAAAAATACCAAATGATTACGAAGTAAGTAAGACTTTTAAAATACTCCAGATTTAAATAAATATAACGTTGATTGTAAATTAAAATTGGGCATATTTTTATTAGTGATTTTACTAACAATTAATATTATATAGTGTATATTCCACCTGTTACGAAATTCCTAAGATAAAATTCTTTTTTAAAATATCTTCCTCATTTATTCATTTCAACTATGACATTAAATGCCAAGAGATTTTTTTATATATATTCTTATTAGTGAATGTTTGCCCAAAAATTAAATCTACATTTTTATCTAGAGCTTATGTTTAAGTATGGAACTTTAACAACACAATCAAATTCAATTAAATCAACAAGATAAACTCATTTATTACAATTAAAGATATTGATAAAGATTGACGTTAAAGTTTTGATTATTTTTATTTATGTGTGTAATAGATAGACTAATCTATGAAGCATAGAATGCATTGATCTTCACGTTTTTACAATAAATTAAATCTATTTTGTTATATGAATGGAATAATACATTTATTTAATACGATAACATTCTATCATATTATGACCATAAAATCTTCCTAGTATCTCATAATAAAAGCGAATTAATATTTTATAAAAAAAATCAAAATTTAATTATTAAAATAATGACAAATAAATACAGATTTTTTAACAAATGTTTAAAAGTGTGTATACATTGATTTGATAAAATGTTAAATTTCTCTCAAAGAATGCAATAAAAGTTCTGTAAAAATATAAAGTTCTCAAATTGTACTGGGACTTAATTTTTAATTTAGAAATATTTGAAAGTGACCCCCCACAGTTATTCGAGTCGTCAATTCTTAAATTATTGAATCGTTAGCCCACTAACCTTTTGTTGTTTATAATCAGATTGATACATCAGGAACATGGATAAGTGGTCATACGTTCACAGCTCGTGGGTCATACCAAGATAAGAGTACAGCTAAGACTATCAGCCATATTTTAAAACTGCAAGTGCTATCCCCAAGTTTCAGTGAAGTTGTTATAAGCTGTAAGCTCTTGAACAGTGATCTAGAGTTCAGGACAGACTTGCAGGTGAGTTGAATGCTATCACCACAGAGCATAGTGAATATAGCCATAAATTCAAAAATACACAAATCCACAAGAATCAATTTAGAATAAGCCCATAATATTAATAAAAATTATATTCATACTATTTAAAATTAAATTAAATTTTTGTTTTAAAATAAGAGCGTTAATTTAATGAAGGTATGTTTTTTAATAAAAACTTATTTTGTAAATAATATGTTTCAAATGGGAAGATATAAATTGAAAACTTGAATGTTACGTCTTATTTGTGGATATAAATTTCTAGAACGGAGCAAATAACATACATACATACATATATTTTTAATTTTTTTCTATAGATTTCTATAATAAATAGTAATAAGAAGATGAATTGTTAAGGCAGCCGCCACCTAAGTCAGCGAGAAAGTATTATTAAATCACTGTTAGGCCACATGGCTTAAATATATATTTGTACGTGTCGTTTTCTATGGGTGTTTCTCAATTATATCTACGCTTAAAATCCCTTATACCCTTCGCCTACAATCACCCTTTGGCATATCAATAAGAAAGATGGGAAGGAAAACTTGGAACAATTTTATTTCAATGTAGTTCTCATCTATCTTTAGAGCCCATTCCCATTAAACCTTATCTCAAAGATCCACAAATATATTTTAAAAGTCGTTTAAAATTAGCTATTGTCACATTTAAAGATCCACAAATATATTTTAAAAGTCGTTTAAAATTAGCTATTGTCACATTTTCACACATTTATTTCTATTCATAAATATCAAACTATCGGGTTGTTAAGGAAACAGAGTCATGTTGGAATATTTTTACTTTATTTCACCGTAAGCGTTATTTTTTAATAATCCACCGGATAATTAAATATTGCCTCTTGGCTGAACGTCTGCGCAGCAATTTCTCGCTTACCGGGGTGTTCCCCTTAAGGGAAAACATCATTCAAAAGTGACACGTTTAAATTACAATTGAATTTTGTTTAGTTATGTTCTTGTTTTTGAAGTATTGTGTAAAATATTCACCGTAGTAGTAACAATTGTGTGTATTCTTGATACAGTTATGTAATGAAATATTACATCTTGGAGAGGGTATTTATCCAGGATAATATCGAGATGTTTTTCATGATTGACGACTTTATCAAATGGGTAGTCACTGGGAGGCTAGTTTAGAAACAAAACTGAAACCTCGACATCAGGCCTCAAAAATGTAAATTGTTTTGTTTAGGCAGATTACAAAAATGAGCGATATTCTCTAATGCTGAAACACATGACTCCTTCCGCCGAAGAAATACAAACGTATATTGACCTCCGCTACAAGGGTGCGGTTTACACGTTTACATCTTCAGTGAGTCTACGGGAAAGCAGACAGGTGCTTCTGGAGTTTCATCTTGATGAGTGAGTCCATTCAAAAATACTTGATTGCCCAAAGATGTTTCTAGATAATGAGCTCTATTCTTAATATTGACCACTGAGGCTTTATTTAATATTTCCTGAGAATAATAATCGTTTATATCTTTTACACCCTATATTGTAGAGATAATTTTTACAAATACATCATTTTCAAGGTACAATATGTTATCATTTGATGGAAAGTAATCACACTTTCTTACAGGATATGTATTTTTTTTAAATTGGGTTGATATTAAAAATCAAATGAGATTTAGAATTGTTCATTTAAATCGACTGTTTTATTATGTATATGTATCCCATGGTAAGACGGTAAACAAGTTATTTCTGACAAAATGGGGGGGAAAAGTGTCACGTGGCTTATCCCTAATTTAAACCCTCAAGGAAATATTTCAGGTAAGATGGAGATTATAGCCGATCTCGTCCCCATGTTTTTGAACAAGGGAAATATCAAGAACCCTACTAGTCTCCAAACACAAAATATATATACTATATATATATATTATAAATATTATATATATTATTATAAATATTATATATATAATATATTATATATTATTATAAATTATTATTATAAATATAATATATATTATATATAATATATAAAATATATAATATATATCATATATATTATATTTATAATAATAATAATTTATAATAATATATATTATATATAAATATGTCGTTTCTTGAAAATAGGTTGTGTGAATATAAGAACAGAGAATGTTCCAGCCTTCAATTTATTTTAAGGCTCTGTCGGGCTATTACATTAAAAATAAGTAAACGTGCATATTACTTTTGGATTGAAGTAGTGATTTTGACATCGGCTTATTTTTCTGTTAATTTTTATATATATATATAACTTATTTTTAATGTAATAGCCCGACAGAGCCTTAAAATAAATTGAAGGCTGGAACATTCTGCGTTCTTATATTCACGCAACCTATTTTCAAGAAACGACATATCTTCTTACATTTACTAGACTGTTAGGCAAGTCTAGGATTTATATTAATCCACTTAATATGTGTGTTGACCTGAAAATTGATTAAAAGCTTGAATAAAAATTACAATAGAAAGGCGAGAACAAAAAAATTATTCTCTTGAGTGCGAGTGAAAGGCTTCTCATGCGTTTTGGTTCTTGTCAGCGTGGATGTCTACTCAGCCCCTACGGTTGGTGGAAAGGTAACTAGCTTCAAAATAGATGTACTGTATGTGTTCGTCAAATAGTCCATGAAATTTGCTAAGCTTCAATCGGTAGGTGCCACAGATAATAGGTCTAAGACAAAACAGTCTTCATCTTCAAGGACACCATTTCACCCATTGGCCAACCTAATTTGTAGCCTTGTAATCTGTTGACAAGCCTGACATTTGGACAACTTCAACTAAGATATGGTCAATTGAAAACAGCACACGAAAACCTTAGTGTTAGGCCAAGTAATTGGCACATCCACAACGATCTCACTAAATCCACTTATGTTGTTTTAATTTCAGGCAAAGGGATATTCACATTGCGCTAAGAGATCTAAACAAACCGAACCAGAAAGAAGCTGGTATTGAGATCAAGTGGGATGCGAACAGAGATCCTGGACAAAAGTTCGCAGCATCTGTAGAGTTTGCACGAAGTGCTCCTTGGAATTATGACAGTGGTTTCATGGTCTCCTACCCTGGACGTACTGTTAAAGGTGGACTTGTGTTAGTGGCTGTGGGTAAGAAAAAAAAATAGATATATATACGTTTGTTAATCACTGATACGTCTCAAAAATGCACTTTTAAGGTAAGGGTCCATAAGTTCCGTATTCCTTCAGTAATTACTACACAAAAATAATGGCGCAAAATATATATAATAGTGATTGAGTTTAAACATTTAGTTTTATTATTATTATTATTATTATTATTATTATTATTATTAGCACCACGTCTTACTACCCGTTCGGGTTGTACGCACTTACGCTAATGTGTAATGGTAGGGTGATTGTGAGATGAAATGGAGGACCTACAGTTTAACGTGGAATCCGAACCACGGTGGAGGCCTGGCATTCCCCACATTCACAAGAAGTCTTGTCAGAGGTGAAGGAAGGGTTTGGTAATCAGATAAATCTTTGCCGGGACCGAGGATTGAACCCCGGACGCCAGCATAGAAATCTGACACTTTACCCCTAGACCACCAGGTCACCCTAACATTTAGTTTAATTTTATAAAATATCAAACTCTATGGCATTATGGATCTCAAAAGTTAATGACCTCCAAAACGTACTTTCACAATTCGATCCTATCCTGAGTCACCTCCATCCAATCCTCAGCCTGACTCCCAACGTCCTTAAAATTTATTTTCATATTGTCCTCACACCAACGTCTCATCCTAGCTACGAATATTGTCTCTCAAGGTCTCCCTACAAAAAAAATTGTATTAACGCTTGCCATCACTCATACGCGACAAATTATCATTTCACCTTATTAGGAATTTCTAAAAATTCTCTGGACCGATTTACATACATATAGACAGATACCAACAGAATTTAACTAATATAAATAGTAAGATGTTTTCATTTGTTTTCTCGTGTTTTTTTTGTGATATTAAAGTAAAGCTTATGCTATTTTTAAAGCAAAAATTAAGAAATTCATGACTATTAATGAACTTCTGAAGACTGTAAAAGTATCATATTCAATGCTTTATCTATGTAGAGTGCAATATGTTTTAATAAGTATGAGTTTAAAAGTGTATGAAGAAATATAAATAGGGGTGTCTCAAAATATCATCACCCGAGAATGCAAGTGTTCTATCTCCATAATTGTTAAATTTGGGATATTTGTGTAAACGTTTATATAGAATGCATATGATTCACCTGCGGTGAAATTGAGAATGCTATGTAGTTACTCTTAAGAAGATACAAACTCGAGTTGTCATCTAGTAACAATAGTGTTATACACAAGGTCAAATTTCAATAGTCTCTTACACAAAAGTGAAAAATTGGACATAGAACACTTGCATTCTCGGGTGACGATATGTTAATGTGAAATAGATATTATAATATCACCTTACCCGCTGCGATGGCCGCCTGATATAACGCGCTAAACTCGTGTTACACTAAACTGCCGAAGACGGGGAGATTGGGGTTCAATCCTGGTTGGGTGTACTGAGGGTGGGTTTTCTTAAATAGTTTTCCACCCTCTCTCTCCACACAAATGTGGGTGCAATTCCTCTAACCCACTAGTGTAATTAGTACATAGGCGAATAGACTGAACAGGTAGTAAAAATTGGTGCTAAAAAATGCATTACCTTTACATGTGTCACCAATATGTGTATTTTTTAATTTCCATGTTACTGGTAAAATAATATAAAATGAGTATGTAATATTACTTTTAAGGATATTGGCCCATTTTATTTTTTTATCTAAAACCATCATTTTTATAATAGGCAGTTATCATTAATCGGTCCTAAGTAAACATTTGGAAATTCAAGATTTAATAAATACATAATAATAAATTTTAAATAAATGGTAAAGATCTCCGCACGGACTTTCTCACTCCATTGTTTAAAACTGTAGATATTTACTCAAAACTTATCACACATGTGAAACGAAATAATATGCATTAGCAAACCCGATCAAAAATTAGATTATACTTACATTCAACATTTTTTGACGCCTGGATTTAAATTATATGATTTTCTTTTTAAGGAGTTGAAGTCTTCACTATTACATTTGGACCAAAATATAAATGGTACGGAACTCCGCACGAACTGTCTCGCTACATTGTTTAAAAATGGAGATATTTACTCAAAACACTTAATATATGTGAAACGAAATAATATACACTAGCAAACCCAATCATAAATTGCACTATGCTTATGTAAAACATTTTTTTAGTCCCGGTTTAAATTTTATAATTTTATTTTTATGGAATTAATGTCCTCATTTGTATGTTTGGACTCATAAAAAAAGATCAATATTGGGTTCACAATGTTCAACGCTTAGTGCTAAAATTTCGACTTCTGGTTAGAATTTTTGACATTTTATTAGGCGTTGCATATCTTCATGTCATCGCATTGCTATTAAATTCCTAATTTATAAATTTTTACTAATAAAAAAATTTAAATATTTACTATTAAGTATAGAATGGAGATAGATCATTGTTGTAAAAACATTTCTGCTAAGAGGTTTAAGGGAAAATAACATAAACTGCTTGAGAGACTTAGTTATATTTAATTACTCTATGGCATTGGAGAATTATGGTGTTAAAATTTAAGTAGTATGTACGTATGTATGTAGTATTACAACTAAAGATAACAAAATGGTATCAATATATTTGCCAATATCTAAGAAATTGTTGGTTTTATAAAAATTTATTTCATATACATTTTTTATTTTTAATAGTACTACAATTTTGCAATGATAAGTTATTTATGCTGGTCTTATGACTACCGAATACATATTGCTATTGGGAGTTTAAAGTTATCTACCAGATACAAGTTATCAGCCATTTTAATGTTTTACGCGTCTTTTGAACTGAATCTGTCAGATATTTATTTGTGGGATAAGTAGATTTTTATGCAGAACACGCAAGGTTGGTACTGTTTTTACTGATGCGTGCATGCGTATAGCGCTACAACCAAGCGAATGGTGAAAACGCTCAACATTTGTTAAATAATGCCAGCCAAACGAGTGTGAGTAAACAGATGGCGCCACGTGGGCACAGAAGCTAAGTTGTCATGCACGTACTAGTTTCGGTGTCTGCCAAAATGTGAGCAATAGATGGGTACAACGTTTACAGAATTTCATTAATTGTACTAACATTTTGATAATTTGTTCTTTTATAAATATAACTCTACAAATAGCTTTTCAGTTTATATAAAAGTAAATTAAATGTTCTAACTTTATAAAGTTAGAGTTCAGGCCTGTGCTTACTAAACACGTGAACCAAGCCTTTAACCTAAAAACAAATTCTGATAGGCGCAGTAGCGGATTTAGGCTTAGGCCCGTGAGGCCCGGGCCTAGGGCGGCAAATTTTGAGGGGCGCCAAAATTTATAAGATGACTAAAATTAAAAATCGATTGGGTTCTGGAGAAAGATCATTTTCCACTCTGAAAAGAGTGAAAAGTTATTTGCGTGCAAGTATGAAACAAGACAGACTAAATGCACTTGCATTACTAACCATTGAAGCACAATTGGTTCAAGAAATTAAGTATGAGGAGGTCATTGATATTTTCGCACGGACGAAAGCAAGAAAAAAATTTATTATATGATTAATCAGATAAAAATAATTTATATTTTAATTACAAGCAATTTATTATTAATTCTATATTTAATTGTTATGTTAAAAAAATAAATGTTTAATTTATACCTGAATTAGATTTCTTATTATTATTGTTATTATTTTCATTATTTTATACACACACACATACATGTATATATATATATATACTCTTATAAAAAAAAGGGCGCCATATCGTCTCGGTCCTAGGGCGTCCTCAAACCTAAATCCGCTACTGGATAGGCGAAACCCCATCAAAGACAATGCGTCACTATGGAAACAACCATTTCAACTTCCAGATAAAAGTTATCAGGTTCTTAAACTTTCCGATAAAAGTTTGATGGATAAATACATTTTATCTGGCAGATAAATTCTATCTGGCAGTCACAAGACGCCCTTTTAACCTACCCACAAAATAGAAATATGTATCTACCAGATTAATATTTATACGGGAGTCATAAGACCGGCTCTTTATATCTAAAATTGTTGTGGAGATACGGAAAATTCCATATCTGTAAAGTAGCCTAAAGTTAATTTTCATAGGAAAATTAAAATATCCAGTTTATTTCTAATCTTATCTAACGCCTAGATACGAACTTTAATCAAAATCGTTAGAGCCGATTTTGAGAAGATCGATTTTCTCAGCTTTTCGCCCTTTATTAAATTACTCTAAATTTAAGTTCAAACACACACACACACAGACGGTATTGCAAAGACCACTTTTTAGGGTTAGGGAGGAATCATGAGACGTCGACATCGATCAAAATTTCAGGTTAGATTTTAGGGTCGGTTGCATTACTTTTCCTTTGTGTTCGAAAAGTTAAAATATATATATATATATATATATATATTTGTGTATAGCTTGAAAATTTTATAAAAATATACTTTGAATAAAATATGTGTGTTATCAATAGGTCTATATATTTGTAATGATAAGTAATTTAATATTTCTAATAGATTCGGAGATATGAAAAAAAATGATAATTTACGCATCAGACCGGAGACCTTAAATTCATTCTATCAAATATTGAGGGTAGCCATTTTTTTGGAATATCTATAAATGTTTTTAAATAAAATTTAATCAAAATCGTTAGAGCCGATTTTGAGAAAGTCGACTTTTTCTCTTTTTCCCCCTCAGTATACTGCCCTTAATTTTAGGGTCAGTTATCCATTTCCAAAATCAACTTGGGGCAGACCTATGAAAACCCTAGATACCAAGCCTTAGCCCGATCGTTAAAATAGTTTAGGCTTTAGTTGGAGGTACAGACAGACAGACTGAAATTCAAAAGCTACCTTTTCGGATTTGGGGAGTCATGAAACGTCGAGAATCACCAAAATCTCGAGATCAATTTTTTTTAATATCAATACTGTACATACCTGTAAGATAGCGAGAAAGTAAATATATCGATATTGGGTCCACAATAGTTAATACTTCTTATTAAAATTTCAACTTTCGGTTGAAATTTTCAACATTTCATTAGGGGTTGGACATATTATTGTTATGGGATTTTTATTAACTACCACAATTATAAGTTTTGACACCCCCCCAAAAAAAGGTAAATATTGACTATTGAGTCTTAAATGATAACAGATAAATAATTTCTGTAAAAAAAATCCTCTGAGAGGTTAAAGAAATAAATGTTATGGAATTCCACATGAACTTTCTCGCTCTTAATGTTTAAAATAAAATCTATCTGCTCATAATTTGCAATATAATATACTATAGCAAACCCGAGAAAAAAAAGAGCGCTATACAAACGTAAACAACTTGTTGACTCACTGATTTAAATTCATAATATTATTTTTAGAGAATTCACATCTTCATTTTTATGTTTGGACCAATAAAAAATATCAATATTGGGTCCCCAAGGATCAACACTTCATATTAATATTTTGAATTCTGGTTAAAATTTTCGGCATTTTTTTAGGGGATTCACATCTTATGGTTATCGTATTGCTATTAAAATTTTCTTTTATAAATTTTGACCAATAAAATAGGAAACTACTATTGAGTCTAAAATGATGGAGATAGAGCTTTGCCGTATAAGGTGTGGATCCAGGATAGTGGCTTGGGGGGGGGGGGGCGTGCGCCCCCTTCAAAGAATTAAACCAATTAAATCAATCTTAAAGTAACTATTAGTTTTATTATCACATAATACTATATCACTAACAAGATTAATTTTTTTTAAATTGTTATTGGTAATATTATTAAATTATTAATAAACGCTAATTATTATAAATACTTAATACAATCGCATTAAGTATTAAAGTGGTGAAAATATACATTAATTAAATTGACCAAATTTAAGTTGCACGCCTCTCACCTTGTTGAGCAAATCTTGTTTGGGTTTAAATTTATTTTATAATTTTTACTACTCCTATTTCAATTATTAATAATAAATTAAGGACATTTAAATTATTTATTTTTAAATAACGTGCTTTAAACAAAATCTTTGAATAATACCACACACATAACGTGTTAGCATTGCTTAGTGGTAAAATCTCGAGTTATAATGAGAAATAACTAGATATACTATAAAGTGGAGTTAAAGTTAGATTGTTTTAAATCCTGAATAATTCCATCTATTTTTTATAATTTATTGAATAGCTAAAAAAACTATTTACATAATAATTTTTATAGTGTTAAACTTATTTCTCTCTTAATAATCACTTTCTCTTGATGTTCTTATTATTTACTTTTAATGAATTTAAATACTAATCGACCATTTCAATCTATACCCTTCATTTTAGGATTATTCTCAAGTTTAGCGTTACACTGAAAAATTACTTCAAGATTTACTCTCAAATTTTGAATAATTTTTGTCAGAATTTCTTGAGTGCCCTCCCCTTATCCCCTCCCCCACGAACCCGATCTCAATAGGAGCACCCACGTCCTGCCCCCCCCCTCACGAAAATCCTGGATCCGACCCTGTGCTGTACAAAAATTTCCCCTAAGAGGTCTAAGGAAAGACAAAATCAACTTCTTGAGAGACTCACTTATTGACTTATTCTATAGCATTAGAGAACTATTGCGCTTAAACTTAAGTAGTATTTCTTCACAACTAAATCTCAAAGAATTGTATTAATATATTTACTAATATATTATAAGCTATTGGTTTTATAAAAATTAATTTCCGCTAAAAATAAATATTTTTAATAGTACAAAAAATTTTACAATTATAAGTTACTCAGTATCTCAAATAGTTAAGTAGATATGGACATTTCTGCATCTGTAAAGTACCCTAAAAATATCTTCATGGGGAAAAAATAGCCATTCTGTTTATAATCTTGATCAACAACTAAATTCAAATATTAATCAAAATCGTAATAGCCAATTTTGAGAAAATATATTTTTTTCTTTTCAACCTTTAGTAAACTGCTCTTAATTTTAGGGTCAAAAAGACACACAGACAGATGGCGTTGTGAAAACCACTTTTTGGGTTCGAGGGGTCATGAAACGTCGACACCCATCAATATCTCGGGTTAGATTATTTTGACTGTCACAATACTTTACCTTTAAGTGCTAGGAAAGTTTATATATATATTTGTGTATAGCTTGAAAACTCTTTGTTTTATAAAAATATATTTAAATAAAAAGATGTGTATTATAATTAGATATATATATTTGCAATGATAAGTAATTTCGTATCTCAAAGACTCGCGAAGATATAATTAAAAATTAGAATTGACACTTCAGACCGGAATACTTAAAGGTCATTCTGACGAGAAATTGAGACTAGCCATTCGGTTTGTATTATTGATCAACGCTTGGAAATGAAATTTAATTAAAATCTTTTTTATATTTCCGCCCTTAAGGAAACTACGCTTAGTTTTAGTGTTAGATATCAAATTCAAAAAAAAAAAACTCTCGGGGCAACTCTATGAAAACCCTAAATGCCAAGTTTTAGTCCTATCGGTAAAATAGGTTATGCTCTGGCCCAAGGTACAGACTCACAGACAGATGGACAGACAGAGAGACATCATTGCAAATACCAATTTTTAGGATTCGGGGGATCATAAAACGTAGTCATTTATCAAAATCTCGTGTTTGATAATCACAATACTTGCTTTACCTGTAGGGTTGCGAAAATATAAAAATATTGATATTGGATGCCCAAGGATCAACACTTGGTATTAAAATGTCGACTTCCGGTTTACAATTATCGACACTTTATTAGGGGTTGCTCATTTAATGGTTATTGCATTGTATTTACATTCCTAATTCATAAATTTTGACCAATAAAATATGTAAATATTGACTATTGAATCTAAAACGATTTATATAATAGATCACTGCTGTACAAACATTTCCCCTAAGAGGTTAAAAGGAAGAGAACATACACTTTTTGGGAGACTTACTTATTTCTTACTCTAAAGCATTAGAAAATTTTTCCGTTAAAATTTAAGTAGTATCTCTTTACAACTTAAGCTCACGAAATTATTATAATATAGTTGCCAATATCTAAAAGACTGTTGGTTTTATAAAAATATATTTCATATAAAAGATTTTTATTTTTACTAGTACGACAATTTTGCAATGATAAGTTATTTAGTATCTAAAATATTTGTGGAAATATGGAAATTTCCAAGTTTATAAAGTACCCTAAAAGTAATTATCATGGGGAGATAAAAATAGCTAGTTTATTTATAATCTTAATCAACGCCTAGATTAAAAACTTAATCAAAATCGTTGGAGCCGATTTTAAGAAAATCTGCTTTATCTGGTTTAGCTTTTTATTAATCTACTCTTAATTTTAGGGTTAAACAGACATACAGACAGACGGGAATGCTAAAACCAGTTTTAGGGTTCGGGGGATCATGAGACGTTGACATCCATCAACATTTCAGGTAATTACGGTCGCAATACTTGACCTTTATTGTTCGAAAAGTTTAAATATATATAAATATATATACGCGCATATCATGAAAACCATTGGTTTTATAAAAATATGTTTCAAGTAAAGGATTTGTGTTATAATTAGATCTACATATTTGCAATGATAAGTAATTTCATATCTCAAAATGTTATGGAGATATGATTAAAAAAAAGAATTTACATATCAGACCGGAACTCTTAAAGTCATTTTGCCGAAATAATGAAAAAATATATTTTATTTGCAATATTTAGAAATGTTTAGAAATGAAATTTATTCAAAATCGTTTAAGCCGATTTTGAGAAAATAGGACTTATCTCTTTTTGCCCTTCAGTAAAATACCCTTAATTTTAGGGTAAGATATCCAATTCCAAAAATCCCTTGGGGCAATCCTATGAAAACCCTAGTTACCAAGTTTTAGACCGATCGATAAAACAGTTTAGGCTCGTCCGAGGTACAGACAGACGAATATTCAAAAACCACTTTTTTGGTGGATTTGGTGGGTCATGAAACTTTATCATTCATCAAAATCTCGAGTTCAATTTTTTTTGACGGTCACAATACTTTCTTTACCTGAAATCTAGCAAAAAAGTAAAACAGGAATACGGAATAAAGCAATAAACTATCATGAAAAATAAGATGAGATAATATGTATGTATAAATAGTAAACAAAGTATAGTTTTCATGTACCAAATTACCACATATATATATATTCCTCATTTGTACATTATTTATGAATATTAACAGGCATACAAGTGGATGGCATGGATTTAATAAAACCATCATAAGGCATATTTTACGTGCTAGCCTCATTAAAATATTTTTAACGTCACAGTGATATTATTTAATTACGGATTTTTAAAATCAATTCATATATTTTATATCTTACGTATTTTAAAACTAATAGTTTTATAACAAATATAAGTAATAGGTATGGTTCGCTTGCTTTTAAAAGTGTGGCAATAAACCTTTTAGTTGCTAATGCCAATATGCCATAGAGTAAGCATAATAAATAATAGTAATTGTGCTTGAATCAAAAGAAACTATAGTTTTTGAAGTCGTCTTTCTATAAATTAAATATGGTTTCTAAATGAATTCCTGACACATGCTTTTATCACATTTCACTTTGTGGTATTTTAAAATAAACAGTGTTAATTAATAGCTTTTCCCCGTGTTTAGGTGGTTTGAGCGGTCGACCACGAATCTTAAAGACACTATTTCCGGGTTATGAGTTCGAAAATATTTCAAATCTTGTTTTACGGTTCATTCTGATGTTCAGCTAATAAATATATCATCGCTAGTGCTAGATGCTTACTATTAGGTTTACATCAATATATTAAGTAATTAGTTTCTTTTATAATTTTATTCTAATGCTGCCTTATTCTATATTCAGTAAGGTGACCTGGTGGTCTAGGGGTAGGGTGTCGGACTTCTGTGCTGGCGGCCGGGGTTCAATTTTTCGGTCCCGGCACAGATTTATCTGATTTCCAAACCCTTCCTTCACCTCTGACAAGACCTCTTGTGAATGTGAGGAATGCCAGGCCTCCACCGTGGTTCGGATTCCACGTTAAACAACCCTACCATTACACATTAGCGTAAGTGCGTACAACCCGAACGGGTAGTAAGACGCGGTGCTAATAATAATAATAATAATATATTCAGTAAAGTTTTCATATAAATCGATAAACGCTACTAGATAATATATACTTAAATGTTTCATACTTGGAGGCATAAAGGTCTGCAGCTGCGACTTTTTATAGATGTATCAATACTTCCAAACTAACACTAATAATATAGGGGGGGGAAAATTCGTTATTAACAAAAAAAAATAGTTTGTATTTTATAAATGGTTCTTCTGATCAAAACACTACCATATTTATAAAGTATACGTTAATTATTTAAATTAAAAGTGTGTATTTATAGTAATGACTAAGACCCGTGTGAAATACAATTTGGTATACTATGTATTTAGGCAGTAACTTTTAAAATGGAGGTTCATATAAATCCATTTTATATATTAATTTAAATTGAATATATATTAAATACTTTTATTATTATAATATAATTATTTTAATAATTTAATAACAAGAATTTAATTTAATTTAATTTAATTTAATTGGATCGGATTAAAAGTATATCAGGAGAAAGTATCAAATTAAATATGTGAAGGTTTTAGAATGGAAAACGAAATTTAGGAATTATACATGTTGAAAATACATTTTGTCTTTGCCTTCTAATAATAAATCATCCATATATAAAAATATAATTACTACAGGATGTCAAACTCAAGTATTCATTACCTTGATACCCTCTATTTTTACTAGAAGTATCGAAAAAAAATTGAGAATCAATCTTTTTATTACAATTATCGATAATTCGATTCTTAGTTCTCAATGAAAGTACTTGAAACCAAGAATTAGTAGTAATTGATTATCACACATATTAGTTTATTTTTTAATTATCTATAAATGTTTAACTCAGGCTTTATTTGAATGTAAAAATACATGCTTACTATTGTAATTACGAATTATTTTAGTAATTTTGCATATTAATATCTACATTTTTCAGTTTTTTTTCTAAGCTATTAAATCAAATAGATGCGTTTTTGTATGAGTTGGATGCTTGAAAAAACAATTAAATGAGAAATGTTCCAGAATCCAAATCGATAGTTAAAAAATCGAGGTTTAACCTAAGAATCAGAACAGAGAATCGTAATGGAGAAAAACCGGTATCGTGACATTTCTTTTATATAATTATGTAGGCCTATATATATGTATATATATATAGTAGAGATTATAGTACAAACGATTATAAAGCAACAGATATCGTAGTACTAAATATTAATAAAGCCCAACTTGCGACCGATTAACCATAATAATAAATAAAAAATTATTCTTGAATCAGAAAAAACATAAAAGCGTGATAACGGTGATACGGTTGATAACAATGAAACTGGGAGTAGTATAACGGATTTTCTAATTATTTTAAAATAATTATTCTTGTTTATCTTTCATTATTCAATGTGTTAAAATGTTTTCATTGGTCTTAAATTAATTGGGTCCTAAAACATGATGAAATGCCTGGTTGGAGCTGTATTAACTATCTAGGTTAGGTGTTAGCCGAGGCTTAAGATGGGCTCTTAAAAAATGGAAATCCCAGGTTGGCACATTAATAGGAAAATGACGACTACTAGCTACCAGTTGACCTCGGTGGNNTGTAGTTGACCTTGGTGGTCTTAGGGTAAATTTCTCGCCTCAGATCCCAATGTTTGTGGGTTCAAACCCAGTCAAGTTTGGTGGATTTTTCTTGAGCGATAAAAATCCGTAGCACAACTTCCTTCGGAGGGTAAGTAAAGCTGTCGATCTCATGTCGATTGTGGCATGTAAAAGAACCCTTTAAGGTATGTGAAAATACCTTTGCTGTCAATATTGGTTGGCCATTTTTATCTCGCACGTATAAATCACCGTGTGCTGTAGGTGCTGATATAATCAGTAGGTTCAGAAAGTGCAGGATAAATACCTCAAATAAATAACAAAATAAAAATTATATATACAAGTTGACAAAATAAATCAATATTTTAGGTATCTATAGGGGACTTTTATAAATCTTAAACAGCCCCTTCTCCCCTAAGCCTTACCCCAAATTAAGAGCATAGCCAAAATTAGAGTTAAGCAACTGGTCCATCAAGATCGATCGGTCAATAAACATGGGAAATGTCAGTTAACATCGTCACTAAAAGTTGTTCTTTTGAGTCTTTTGATCTCACATATATATTAAATACTTTCAAATAATATTTAAATGTGACCTAATTGTTTAAAAAAAAGTTAATACTACAAAATGTTATATTTAATTCATTATATATATTTTTTCTATTAACGCGGGGACATATTTGAGGTAAGATTAAATTTAAGGACTAAATATAAGATCTGATAAACTAAAAATAAATTCTAAAATAGATTGGTGAAAGGATGAGTAATCGTGGGACATTTGATAAGTTTAAAGTCGATCGGAGCCCAAAAAATGTTGCCGAATTCTGCCCTAAATTCTGTGAATCCATTCTTACTCTCAGGTAATGTTTTTTTTCTTGGTTGCAGACCGGTATTTAAATCTTAGATAAGCAGGTCCCCGCTTTGTGCGGTAACAACCTTGCTTGGATTGTCTTGTCTTGTTGCAGTGCTATCGTTATTTCAGATTCCAACTACACCTCTTTGGTCCATTTGGAGTGGAGTCCTGTCGATGTTATAGATTTAAAGGCTATGGTCACCTACAAACACGACCAGGTAATGGGGTTGACAGCCAAATCGGAGCTTTTGACACCATTCGAGAACTGGAAAAGGACATCACTCTCTGGAGGGTAATGTAAACTTAAATTGAAAATATGTATGTGTAGTTGTAATGTCAATATTCTGTTACAATTGTAGGCCTACATACGTAGACCTAGTTTACCCTGAAAGGTGATCATACCTTGGACTATGATCATAACTTATTAACAGCAACTATAGTTTAATCCGTCTAGCCAAGCTTCCTACCTTCCAAGGTAGATGGAGTTTACACTTCTTTATTTCTTCAGTATTTTTATTTTTCTTTCTTAATATCTATTTACATACATTTTTTACAAAAACAAATCATAATAGAATATATATAAATTTTCCTAACCCCTTGGGAATATATATAGTGGGGGGATTTGTGTTCCCCCCCACATGGCACATGTGACCCGGTAGGTCGTATTTGACGGGTCGGCGGGTGAAGTGTACACTTCAAAATAACTATGAAATATCATACACACTCCATTTAACCTGGATGCTTTTAGTATTACCTTGATGGATTATAATAGGACCCTATCTACCCTATCTTATAAGCTACGTCATAGTGGAACAATGCAAGAAAAGCTTATTACTTTTTACGGCAAACTATCGTTATTTTCCCGTGAAACAGAACAGAGATAGGAGTTTACCTCCCTACAAAAACAACTACTACAAATAATAATACTCATATAGTTATTAATATTATAACACCCGCCTCGGTGACCGAATGGTCCAATGCGTCACCCTTGTGTTAGACTAGCCCGCCGATAACAGTGGGATCTAGGCTCGGGTGTACTGAGGGTGCTTCCCAAATTGTTTTCCACTTTCCCGCCACACAAATTCGGGTACACATCCTCTAAACTCAAACTTCCTCATCCCTAGCTCATTAGCGGTATTGGTACATATGAGAATAACCTGAACAGATAGTAAAGTGTGGCGCTTAAAACAAAATATTATAACATCCTAGTGATTGATATGGGTTAAATAAAGAATATTATGTAAGCTACTAAAGTTTTATATACAAGCAATCGCCACTAACAAAACCACACTGCTTGATTTTATAATTATTATAATAGATAGATACTAACTCTCTTTGGTGGCCACATGGTCTAAGGTGCTACTATCACAATAGACCCAACTGCCAAGGACGGAGAGATCATGGCTCGATCCCCATAAAATACAATTGGCATGGATTACCTAAATTATTTCCCACTCTCTCTCTCTCTCTCTCTCTCTCTCTCTCTAACTCTCTCCAAGAGAATGTGAGTACATTTCCTTGAAATTTAATCTTCCTCATCCATAAACTATTAGAGTAGTTATTAGGACTTGAACCAGTCAGACTCCTTGTATCTATACTACATTCCCTTCTGAAGCTTAAGCCATAGTTCAGCTATAGTGGGAGTGAAGGTAACTGACAGCTAGCAGAAAGTTCTTTATTGGAGTCATTGACTTGAAGTATTATTAGAATCATTTGAAGAAACATTTTTATTGATAAAATGGTATTACTAAAGAAACAAAAATTATTTACGACAAGGTTGACAATAGTGTGTGTGAACTTCCTCAAAGCAATATTTCACATCCGTAATTTTGATAGATTAAAATATTAATAGTGATGGTATTGCACGTTACTTTTAGGATAGAATAAACGTTGTTTTAAATGTTTTCTCGAATAATAACTTTTTGTTCTATTCCACGAGACTATCTCTAATGTTATAAAAGTTTAAAGACCAACTCATTATCATTATCACCAATAAATGTGTTCATACTATGGCTGGGTCAGTTTAGTAAAATGCCTCCATCTTGCTCCATCCTGCCACCATTCTCCCTCCTATAATCGATTCCTTTCTTCTCCTCTCACGTGCACACAATATGTTACCTGCTCCTCTTATTGCTTTCTTGGTATCCCTTGTAGTATTTTTCTTAAATTCCTCATCTCCATCATTCTCTTTGGGACTCTCGCCTTTTCCATCCTTATTCCATGACCATACCATCTCAGCATTGCTTCCTCTACTATCCCATGTACAGTACTTCCTATCTCACAATCTTTCTCGGATAACTTCATCTCTAATCTTGTTTCTCCTCGTGATATCGATCATGCTCCTAACAAATTTACTTCCCATGGCCTACCCTTTCCTAGACTTTCTTAAATACAATGTCCATGTTTCTGCTGCATATGCATCTATGGGTACACAGTGTGCCCTAAACAGCTCCTCCTTACTCTCCAAAAGCACTTCTCTTAATCATAGCATTTCTCTTACACACATATTTGAAAAAAAAATCTCCTGATGTCCTCGTATTAGATCCTCTACATTCCAACCCTTCGTCTCAACCACGTTTCCAAGATATTTTCAATTATTATCTATCTACCTTTCTCAGATCTACGCCATCAGACTTTATAGCTTTATAAACCAACTATCATATTTTAATGGCTGGAAGAAGACATTTTCTCTTACATTGTAAGGGTTCCAATATCAAGCCGATAAGTTTCCGATGTAAAATAGCTATTAACCTAGTGTAATAGAAATAATTCGCTGAAACATGCACAAAGGAATCTTATTTATTTGACATGCACTTGATATAACTTGTTTGAAAATGTTTGAATTATGTTTATAGTAAGCCTGACCCACTGTGGACCTTGCATTTTGGTGATTCTGAAACAAGACTCTTCTCAGAACCTATAACAGAATCCAAAAAAATCTTAACCAATGGCTAGGCCTATGATAATGAATAACATTTAATCAAACATTTAACAGATTATTAGTGAGTCTACCTGGTTCAGGAATATCAATTTTAGTTGCTAGCAGAATAGAAAATGTATTATGTGATGTGAAATTAGTTTGTGTTTCATTAGTGAAGAGTGCAATAAAGGTAAAATGTGTTTATTATATAGTAGGTTAAGTTTGGGTCTATAATGTAACGACGCTTTCTCTTGTCGGTTATGTACACTGTACATCTGGTGTTTGAAGTAGTGATTGTTCTGTCCCAGGGTGTGGCATACAGGCAACATGCTCCGTGCTAACGGAAGTATTTTCTGGCAAGATAATCAGAACATTGCTGTAGATCTTTTTGGCAATTACTCAATAACCAACACTGATTTCAAAGTTGAACTGAATGCTTCTATGATTAGCACGATCCCTCAAGTGTCTTCCGTGAGGGGCAGTTTCAGCCACAAACAAAATCCAAAAGGAATTGACACCAACATATATTTGCAAGTAAGTATGCTTAATATTTAAATTTTGTAATTAAATATAATATTAATACTTTAACATGATATTTTACAATAACCAAATTTATACCAGCAAAGTTGAAGGACTAGCGTTATATTCTCATTGTGAGTGCTTGTGTCATACATTTCTCTGTTTTTATAAGATACGATAAATTATGCTAATTTTTCATTGTTTGGTGGTCATTTTTATGTTAAATAATTTTAATATATGGAGGCGTAGTTAACAATATTACTAAGTTTAAAAATTAATAACAGAGTCAACTCTCAATTAACTAAGCGCCAACTATCTATAGAGAGATAACAGTTTCTACACGACTTTTAACTATAATGGTTGAATTAAATTCCTTAAGAAAAGCTGTAATTATTAGATAATTTTATACTATTTGGCTTGAAAAGCATCGTTTGATTCACTGTAAAAAATGTTAATGAATATCTATCCAGGCACCTCTTTATATATATATATATATATATATACACACACAAGTAGTAGCCCCAGCATATGGGAACAGTTGGCTGATTGATTGAATTTGATCACGTGACCACGCCCCTCGCTCTCTTATTGTATTTTGGTTTCCCCCTCCTCATGACCCCCTTTCCAATGTTCCAAACTTGTTTATTCTTGGTTTATTCTTGTCTCATTTGATTTTTATTTGTGTTCAATTCTTTTTTATGTGTGCTCAGTGGTTATTTATGTATGCTCATTGCTTTTTTTTATTTGAGCTCATTGGTTATTTTTGTCTGAGTAGGATTCAGATGGGCTGTTAGAGTTTTTTTTATTGGTGTGGGGAGTTTATTGTCGTAGGGACGGAGCGTTGGAGTTTATTTTATTTATTTATTGGGGTACAGTCAACGACGTCATGCGTTCCTCCCTCCTCATAG
This sequence comes from Timema shepardi, assembly GCA_902151425.1. Taxonomy (NCBI): domain Eukaryota; kingdom Metazoa; phylum Arthropoda; class Insecta; order Phasmatodea; family Timematidae; genus Timema; species Timema shepardi. The sequence goes on from CABFVX010003323.1 coordinate 41,252, forward strand.
GAGGGAACATGGAGCATGAAGCTCTCCTGACGGCATCATAGCGAAGAGTGTGAAAGATGGTTCCCCTGCCTTGAGACCCCTTTCACTTATCCTCACTTCCCCTCCTTAAAGGTATGTGTCACAAACCTCTACCTCACCCCTATGTGGTAATGGGTTTTCCCGTTGTCGCAACTACTTATATAGTAATGTTTTTTTTTACCTGTGACTCATACCTGACGACAGTTTATTGGGTCGACTAGACAAGTCAGGACAAGAAAATATCGTGACCTTTAATGATGTCGTAATGGGTTTTCCCTGATGACTGGCGCCAGTTTGGCGGCTCGACAAGACAGGAATAGATCGTGACCTTGAAACCGTGAGATAGGTCATTGACTCTGGTAACACTCCCCTCAGTAATGGGTTTTTCCGATGACATCATCACACTGTCGCTACCCTGATGACTGGTGCCAGTTTGGCAAGTCGACAATACAAATCGAGATAGAAATAGGACACGACCTTGAATGATGTCGCAATGGGTTTTCCTTGATGACTGGTGCCAATTTGACGACGGTAGCACCATGCAGAGCACCGATCTTGTCTAGGAGGTGCGTCGGTACAGCGCCTATCGCTTCACCGCTTTCAAGAAGCAGTGCTCACAAACGCTTCTATAAGCCCTTTACAGGCGCCACGTGGTCCCTCAGGCCCGCATCCAACCCATATGGATCCCAGTAGCCTGAAATAAATAAATACAATTTAATTACTTTTCAGAGAAAAAACACTTCCCAATCACGCTCAAATCTATAGCAGGTCGCTAATTACCCATGGACCAGTCTCCATCCACCATGCAAATTCCGTCCTCGCTAAAAATCTCTAAAGGGTCCGAGCTACCCAGCGCTACCGACGCTGTAGGTGGAGGGTGCAGGTTTTCTTTAAAGTCTGTCAAAGGAACATATGTCGCTGTACACCAAAGACGTAATAAGCAAAATAGTAACCATTAAAATATACAAAACGTTTTAAAACATTCCTGAATTTAGCCAATTTTCCACCATGTCGAAACACATTATGATGTTTACTAGCCACAATTATTAATTATAATGACCGAATGTAAGGATTTGAAAGTCTATTTATAGGCGCTTCAATGGGTTGTGCCGCATGTAAAGGTGGCGGCTTCTTATTGGTCGATATATTGTTTCCGCATTGGTGAGTGCATACGCCTGAGCTAGTTACAGTTATACTGCATTAGCGCTAGCTCTCCCTCCGAGGATGGACGTCTTTCTCCGGTGCTGGCAAGAAGGATACTTGAAGGACCGTCAGTCGTTTTTATTTTTCCAACAATGCAAATGCAGGTACACATCTTGCTCTGTGATGGGAGAAGGTAGGGATTTGAGTCCCTGCAAGGTCGAAAAACGCTAATTACTTTTATAAATAAAATACCTATATTGTTGCGCCAAAATTCCCGAGTTAGAATCCCGTATTCAAGTGTCAACGATATATCACAGGATTAAGCATAAATAATAGCTTTGGCCGTTTTCACATTTCAACCCAGTTCAAATTATGCTTTATCACTAATTTTATTATTATGTTTCTCTCCTTCGTGCAAATATATCCATATGGTATTGGAGGGTTCAATTCCCTCTCGCTTTCAATTGTCGATGACGCGCCAATTTGGGTACACATCTCGCCCTGTAACATAAGGAGGTAGGGGTTCATGTCTCTTAGAGGGCAACAAACGCTAAGTACTTCACATTTCAAACCCTGGCAAATGCTGTTACACATTTCGCCTGGTAAAAATCAGCTCTTATATCATGCTTACCTAAAGAGCTTAGTTTGAATCCCTTTCGTGCGTGTGTACTGAGGCCGATCCTTGGGTATCAATCTAACGTCACAATGCATTTTATATTTGCATCGATGTTAACATGATCTAAGGCGTCACTAGATGGCCGGTGATAGAGTGATCGACGTTTGAAGAAAATGTGGGTACATATTATACCTGGTCAGCCGGAAAAATGGTGTTGGTGCAGGAAGTACGGCCGTTATAACAGACATTAGCTTTGCTAAATATATAAAGGTTTGAATCCCGGTGTGCATGCTATCTCAATGTAAGGCTCCTGGCAGGCCAAAATAGAATCATTTTTCTCAGAGTGAGAATTTATAAAGCACATCTGAACCTGTGGCCTTCAGAAGGCCACGACCTATGCGCCAAGCGGCCTTGGCGCATGGGGGGGAAGCATATATGAGCCAGCGACCTTCAGAAGGCCACGAACATTACACCAAGCGGCCTTGGGGCTCATGACTCTTCTAAAAGGTCGTTGTCACCCTCTTTCAAAATTTGTAACTGTTGTTGCAACATCTGACGACCTCCACTGAGGAGGAGTATGACGAAGTTAGGGGACGGGGTTGAAGTAATAGGCAGTCCAACAGAGTCTTGTGAGAGGGAGCAGTCAATTTCACTTTGTTCGTTCTGTGCCGTGGTGATGTTGGATGGTGGGGAGTGAAGGAAATGTGAAAGGGGTCTTGATATGCTGTCAGCTGCTCAGTGGTCACACTCTTCGCCAAGCGGCTGGGCAGAGAAGTTGCTCCCAGCGCTCACTAGCGATGCCTCGGGAGGAGCGCCTGTTGCCGTGGCCTACACGCCAATAAATAAATAAACTCCAATACCCCGTCCCAATCCTATGTCAATAAACTCCCCACACCAATAAAAAAAACTCCAACGGCCCGTCCGAATCCTATCCAGACATAAATAACCAGTGAGCACAAATAAAAAAGCAATGAACTTACATTAATAACCATTTATCACACATAAAAAAGCAATGAACATAAATAAAAACAAATGAGACAAGAATAGACAAGTTTGGAACACTAGAAAGGGGGTCAGGATGAGAGGGAGGGGCTTAGAATATGGAATGGGGAAGGGGAAACCAACAACCAATCAGATAGCATGGGGCGTGGTCACGTGATCAAATCAACCCATCAGTGAGCTGTTCCCATATGCCGGAGCCACTACTTATATATACGAGTATATAAAATAAGCATCCAAAAAGTGTCTTAGTTAATATATCTTTGATCGATTTGGGAATAATTCTACATTTACACTTTAATTAATAATCCAAACTAAATGAGGGGATCGTAAGGGATGAATATTGTATATTTTACCAAAAGCTCGTACAGGCAAAGATAACAGATAAACTACAAGTATATTTTAAAAACTTTATATTGTACACTATTTTACCTTGAAAGGGCCCGGCCTTATCTTGTGATAGCCTTAGTGGACTAGCGGAAGATAATATTGATACCTTGCAGCATAAACTAAGGATACACTCATAAGATAATAGTGATGTATATGTATATGTATTGTATTTAATTATTCAGTATGTTATTTATAAAGTTGTATTAAGATTTAAAAACAACTAAACCGGAATAATTAAACATGATAATCCTGAAACTGTTGAACAAGAATCACTTGAGGTTAGATGTGGTTTGAAGATACTGTCGATCTTTTTTTGCAAAGCTTTATTATATATCTTACTATAAATTGAATTATTTATCCTAAGTATTCGTCATAGGCAGAATTTTGTACATTTTTAATCATTTTATTGCCTGTAATACAGTAATAAGTAAACAAAAATGTATTTATAGTCCGGGTTAGTGTGGTTTTACTCTACGTTAAAATCAAAATGAAAACCATTATGTCTTAGATTTCCAGCACGTAATGCATTAGACACATTAAACGATTACACTTTCAGTTCACACTCATTAATTAATTAAAATTACAAGCTGAAAATTGACACCTGGACAAGGGAATCGAACCCGGGATTATTTGCTTAGTACGCCAATGCTCTGACCACTGAGCTATCCAGGAATCATCCAGTTTCATTCTTCACACACATTTTTCTAAGGCAGAGTCTATGATGGACGTGCGGAAAGCGTCGGCTTCTAGTGTATGATTTTTTTAAATTAAGTTCACGAGCTATCGGATAACGCAGCTACCTTCAACTCTGTAGTTGGCTTAATACTACAACTTGTACAATTATTATAATTGTAAGGGATTTGCATATTTAATAATCAAACAGCCGAAGCTATTATTTATGTAATTTAGTGAAGAATTCTCCATCTAGATATCATATTCTGAAAATTTAAAAATGACACCTGAACACGGTAATAGAACCCGGGACATTTGGCTCTAAACGCCAATGATCTGACAACTGAGCTATTTAGTTTTCAGAATATGATATCTAGATGGAGAATTCCTCACTAAAAAGCGTTAATAATAGATTCGGCTTTTTTTATTCCATAATTACAAGCGTTCTATATAACATGATCCACCTAATTCAATAATAACATTAACGTCAATTTTCTTACTTTCTACCCGCCTCGGTGGTGTAGTTGGCTAACGCGCTTGTCGTGTTGAGCTCTACTGCTGAGGATGAGGAGATCGAGGTTCGAATCTCGGTCGGTAGAACTGGGGGTGGCTTTTCCTAAATGGTTTTCCACTCTCTCTCCACGCAAATGCGGGTTCATTTCCTCTAATTCAACCTTCCCAATTCCTAATCCATTAGAGTAATTAGTACTTAAAGCTTATAACCCAAACGGGTAGTAAGACGCGGTGCTAAATATTATTATTATTTTCTAAAGTACTTTTAAAATGTTATTAATGTAAGTTGCATTTATTTCTAATAGTTTTTGCCATAACACTTATGAATTTTTCAGTGTCAATACGAATAAGAAAATTAGATTATATTTTGTTGTATTATAATCGATACAAAATACCACAATCTATCTTGTACTATCAGTACCTATAACATAATATTTAAAATCGCCTAATTCATCTCCAATAAATGTGTTATTTCACAAGATAAATCATAAACACCTGCATCGGTTCGCATGGGGTCTAAGGCATCACGTCATTTAATATTTGATTACCAGTTACAAATATATCAAGGTCTTAATCTTAGTCAGGTGTGCCGAAAGTATATTACCTATATGGTTTCCCACGCTACCCACATATAGATACGGTACATTTTTTATAAAATGATAACTTCATCATCCCTATTATTATTATTATTATTATTATTATTATTATTATTATTATTATTATTAGCACCGCGTCTTACTACCCGTTCGGGTTATACGCACTTACGCTAATGTGTAATGGTAGGGTGATTGTGAGATGAAATGAAGGACCTACAGTTTAACGTGTAATCCGAACCACGGTGGAGACCTGGCATTCCTCACATTCACAAGATGTCTTCTCAGAGGTGAAGGAAGTGTTTGGTAATCAAATAAATCTTTGCCGGGACCAAGGATTGAACCCCGGACGCCAGCATAGAAGTCTGACACCTTATCCTTAGACCACCAGGTCACCCGTCATCCCTATTCCTCTAGCATAATTAATGTCGGCGTATAATTATAACGGGTACTAAGTTGTGCTGAAAAAAGTATAATCTCAATGTTTTGACGCTACAATTAATATATTATTGTATAATATCAATGAAGTAATTTTACCCAATGGCCATTTGCAGTATAAACCTGACCGGACAGTTGCACTACAAAGCGTATGGAATCTCGCCAAAGACGATAAATACACCAATATAACAGGCCAAGCCTCGTTAATATCTCCATTTAACGGCTACAGAAAAGGAGTGATGAAGAGTGCTTGGTCTTTCACAAACCAATGGGATATCCGAGGAATGGCTGATGTGGATATAGACAGGAGGAAATACACGCTGTCAATTGAAGGTGAGCACAGATTGAACCTAATTTATTGGTGAAAATATTAACAACTATTGGATAACTATTTCACATTAAACATTCGATTTGATGTTACTTTTAGCCAAATGACTGACAATGAAAATTGTACAACCCTTTAACCAGTGTACTGTACCTGCAAGGCAAGCATTTGTTTAGGTTCTTTAAAAAAAAATCATTCCTCACAATCTTTATATCAAATATTGGTTCATTTAATTATATAATTACCCGCCTCGGTGGCGTAGTTAGCTAACGCGCTTGTCGTGTTGAGCTAGACTGCTGAGGACGGGGAGATTGAGGTTCGAATCTCGGTCGGGTGAACTGGGGGTGGTTTTTCCTAAATGGTTTTCCACTCTACCTCCACGCAAATGCGGGCTCACTTTCTCTAATTCAACCTTCCTAATTCCTAATCCATTAGAGTAATTAGTACTTAAAGCGTATAACCCGAACGGATAGTAAGAGGCGGTGCTAATTATTATTATTATTATTATATAATTACCTACCTTATCATGTTCCCTTGAATTATATAGCTTATGTTACTTATTTTGTTGAATTTAAAAAAATAGTACACAAATAATAATAAACAAATATGTGCAATGCATTTTCTTATCGCCGCATATTATTATCATTACTGATGCGATAATTATGCTAATGTTCTAGAGATGAGGGTGGTTGAATTTAGAGAATATGTACCCGCATGAGTAGAGGAAGAGTGGAAACCCGTTTAGGGAAAAACCACCATCAGTACACCCAAATGGGATTCCAAACCAGATATCCTCGTCATTGAAAGTCTACTCTATAATGAGAATGACGCTATTGACCATCCGGGTCTAACATAATTATTGAAACGGTGTTTTATAAATGTATATAAGATTTTGAATAATGTCATGATGTTTAAAACTTTAAATATAAGTGGTCACCAAGAATATTTCTAAGCTAAGTCCATTAGAAACACTCAAGTAAATACTATATTTTAATAGTTGCCCCTTCACTATTTAAAAACACCCCTACCCCATACTATCCGTCCCCTCCAGGGAGACTAAGGCAAAAAAAGGGAATATAGTGGCTAACCATCAGCAAATTTTTGAAAATATTTAGAGTGTTTTTTCTTAATTTTCTTTCCTCTTTTACCTTTTTTTTTCAAATTCTTTCCCCTACCCTCTGACACTCCCTTCTCCCATTTTTCAAAATATTATAATCGTAACACCTTGAACAAGGGATAGGCGTAAAAGAGATCAGTAGTCAAGTTATCTAGAACTATTTTTAAATTAAATGTCCTAATATTCTTAGACCCTCAATAGTCTTTCAATAATACCTTTGGTATAACTATTGATGATAGAATATGACAGTTGTTGGCATGGAGGTAATAATAATAATAATAATAATAATAATGAGCGTCCAGGCTACATCAGTCGTAGCCCAAGTTGTGGAAGGTTTAGCCAGTACTAATGTACTGTACCATTTCCAAGGGGACGTCCGGATGTACTAATAGTACATCCTTTCCGTTGAGACTCTTTCCATGTCCTGATGAGATGAGATGTTATGGTGAGAGTGAGTATGAAAGTGTGGAACCAGTGGAAACACTTAAACCTAACTAAAGCATAACTAACCAAACCCCGATGACCATTGGTGTAACTCCCCTAAAGAGAAAAATACCCAAGGTGCCAGCCAGGAATCGAAGCCAGAACCCCTAGGCTTGTAGCCAGGTGCACTGATCACCACACCACGGGGGGGCATGGAGGTGACATTAGGTGACAAATAATTAATATCAGTTGACACAGAGGTAGCATTATTTGACAAAGATTTGACATTAGTTGACATGGAGGTGACATTCGTTGACATAAAGTTGACATTAGTGAACACGTAGGTGACATCATTCACAGCAGTCCAGATCTTTAACGGGCTAACACTGAAGAAATACAGGGAAAAAAATAGTACACAGAACCAGAGCTAAACTATCTTTGTGAAATGAAAGATTTGAAAAAAACATAATCATTAATAACAATAACCAGGTTAAATAACAAATGTGATTATTCAAAAGTAATAATAATTTAGTGAATCATGGTGAACAAACTGGGAATATTTTGTGATAGAGGTGATCCTTAAATAATAACAATAATAATAATTTCCTTCAGTTTCAATATTCTTTATTATAGTGCTGGCCAACAGTCGTAAGACCTATAACAGGCCAGCACTGAGAAGTACACAAGTACCTTACAAATATATATAATTACAAGAGAAAATAAGATAAACAATAATAGCTAAATAATTTTATATATTGTTGAATAGTTCCGAAAAAAAAGTAATAAATATTGATAATAATAAAAAATATCAATAATAACAAATGACTAAAAATGGTTACAAGCAGTGACCATATAAAAAAATAATGAGAATATAGTAAATTTAAATATAATAGGCAGAACCTCTACATGAAAAATTATTGATATGGGCTATCCTTAAATAATTCTCTAAGTTTAGCTTTCATTTTATGATAAAAGTTGAATTTGACCAATCTAGAAATGGCACTATGAATACAACGACCCATAGGGCTCACATTATAAGAGCTATCGAGAAAATATAATTTAGGATTACGAGACGCCTGAGAAGGGATATGAATGCTTACATGATCAAGGGCAAATTTGCAAGAAATTTTGCTATATTAAAAACATAAAGGGCATCACCATAAAGTCCAAGCGAGAAGAGAGTTTGGAGCCTTAAGAGGATTCGAATTTTGTCATAATCATAATAAATCCGGTTACTAAACAATTTATCATAACACGAAGCGACAAATTTTCTTTGAATTTTTTCCAACCTGAAAAAGTCTTAACAGACTAATGGAATTCCAAGCAACAGTAGCATAGTCTAACTTAGATCTAACCAGGGCGTAGTACAGACATAAAAAACAGTCAACTTTCTTAAATGATGACATAATAAATCTAATAAGTCCAATTAATTTCAGTTAATGGGAAATTGCATGGGCAACATGATAGTGGAAATAAAGTTTGTTATCCAGGAGAATACCAAGATCATTAATATAAACGGTGATAATAATGATTGTATTGCCCAATTTGTAAGTAAAAAAGAAAGGATTAGTTTTCCTAGTAAAAGATATAGATTTAGTCTTAGATTTATTAATAGACATTCCAATTTATAAAGACCAGTGTAGAATCCCATTTACATCATTTTGTAAATCTATACAATCTGCGATTGATTTGATAATTTTAAATACATTTACATCATCAGCAAAGACTAAATAACTAGATGAGTTCAAATATTTGCTAATGTCATCAATAAACGCATTAAAGAGAAGAGTACCTAAATTAAAACCCGGTGGTATGCCACAGAGGGCTAAAAAAGTATTTTAGGTGTGTGAACCAATTTTAATAGTTAATGATATTTCATGCAAATAACTGCTGAACCAATTTACATATGAGTGAAAAAGGCTAAAAGTACCAAGTTCAGACAGAATAATGATATGCTGACATAAGTAAAATGCCTTACTTTGGTCAAAATAAATAGCATCAACCTGACCTTGGGCAGAAACTTGAGGGGCAACATTCCAAAGAAATTCTATCAAATTAGTGACAGTAGATTCATTTTTATAAAGTCATGTTGATTATCTGAAAGTTTATTTTTAAGGTAGTGGAAAGTATGCTCACTTATGATTTTCTAGAATACTTTGTAGAAAGTAGTTAAGAGAAAAATTGGTCTATAATTACAAACATTTGTTTTTACCCCTTTTTTATAAATAGGTAAGACAACATATTGTTTCCATTTAAGAGGAAAAGTTTCATTTGACAGGCTAATTTTAAAGATATAGGCTAACAAAGGGCTGAAAATGCTGGCACAGCCTTTAACAATAAAACTTGGATTTCCATCCGTCCCAGCACATATAGAAGAACTCAATTTTTTATAGCACTAGCAATATCCAAAGTTATAATGTGGCATGGATACAAGGGCGCACTAGTTTCAATAATGGGGCAGGGTAGAACAGGAAACTCTGAATTATAAACGGAATGAAAGTAGGTCCACAAGTCATTAGCAATTAATAAAGGATCCGCTATAATCCTGCCATTAATTTCTAGTCTATACGGGGAAACTTTATTCACACGATTAATTTTATCAAATTTCCTAAATTATTTGGGTTTGCATTTAATACTATTTTCTATTGAGTTCGTCCAATTGGCTCTGTCTATAAATAAAATAATAACTAATTTACGAAAGGGAGAAAATTGTGAATAGAATACACTATTATTTGTTAGTTTAAACTTTTTAAAAAAAAATGGTTTTTTCCTAATATAATATTTAAGTGTAGAAGAAAACCAATCAGATATTTAGATGAATTAAGAATATTAATTTGAGGAATATGCGTTTTGATTCTCCTTTGGACTAAATTGGTAGAATTATCTAATAATTATCTAATAATAATAATGACTAACATAATTAGAAAAAGGCAATGAAAAGGTAAATACAATTTAAATTTTAATTGTTCCTATACACTTGAGATAATAGCTTTGGTTTTTTAGTACGCTTATGTTAACAATTTATTTTGCAGGTCATTTGAAAGAATTTTCAAACAGTATTTTTACCTTCAATATTACCACACCAGTCCCCGATTTTCAATTCATAAATGGTCGCTTTGGTTATTCGGAATTAAGGAGACACCTTGTGGCTGAAATATCAAGTCCTATTGGGGCTACTGGAATTGAAATTCTTCTCAGTTACAACACTTTCACGAACTTCGACATCAAGTTAAGCGTGGCTACACCTTTAGAATTTTTAAGAAGAGCTATATTTATTGGTAAACTGAAAGAGGATAATGTAAGTAGATTTTTTCCTCGAACTATGATTACATTTAAATGTATTATTTTCAAATCCATTATTAATCCTTACAACTTGGCTATTATATTAAAAAAATGGATATAATGTATGCTATAATTTTGCATGAAGACTGTACCAAAATAGAAAGTACAGGTTAAATACAAAACAATATAAACATAAGTTGGCCAATTAGGGAAAAGTTGTTTCATTTACAATGATTCAGAGGTTTTCATTAGTAATTTATTAATTGCAAGTAAATTATGGGAGTAAAATGGTAAACATTATTTTCTCAGCTAGTTATACTTAACTTTACTTTATTTTTATAAATTACGATTCAACTAAAATGTCTACCTTCATAGTCTAATCCGTGGGGATGCGAACTAAACGTGAAGCTCGTTCATCAGACGGGGATCAAATTCCGGTAGAATGTAATGAGGAGTTATTTTCCTGAATGGATTCTCACACTCTCTTACATTTATATTTACTCTAAATTACTCATCCCCCAAGCCCATTGGTGTAATCAAATAGGGATAGTCCGGAATGGGTTGAAAGATGCGAAGCACAAAAATAAATAAATACGTATCTGTAGTAGTTATCAACTTTACTCTGAAACCGTGTTTTCATTTACCTAATGAATATTTATATTTATCCTTGTTAGCTAATTTAAATATACTTTAATTATTACAACTGGACCCGATAATGAAACTAGGCTCAATCTAGGGAAAGAGATTATTTTTTAAACCAATTAAAATTAATATTTAGGTAGTTGGTGTTCTGATAATAGATCGTTTTATTAGCAAAAAAAGCCTATCTCTTCATTTTTGTTACATCTAATTGACTTTGTGTTTTATAATTAAATTTCAAATTAAATAAATGACGAAGAAAAATACATTTTGTATACATGAACGTGTCATTCAAATATATTATCTGACACGTATTTGTTTTGGATCATTGAAAATACCTATCTTTATTAGGTTCTCTCAATTTCAAAAAATATGTATGTATAATTTTTTTAATTTCTAAAGTATTTGATATTTTCTATCCCATCCCCTCCTCCCATAACACACGCACAAAAACAAATTTTTGTTTCAGTATTTTAATGAAAGTTTTATTTGTAAGCCAAGTAATAATGTGTTCTGAAATTTATATCAAAACATTCTCTAACACAGTGTTAATATATTATTGTCCATAAAACAACATATTTGTAAATTTTTTAGTTTGTCTACGTCCTAAAAAAATACAGTTATTTACTTAATCAAAGTTGGGGGAAGAGGAGTCTATTTTAGAAGAAGTTCACTTGCATTAGCGTGGAGATATGATGGGGAAACAAAAGTCAAAATCACATGTTAAAACCTAAAACTAGTCTCGACATATCCATTAATGGTGACCGATATTAATTCTGGTCCAATCTCTTAATCAGATAAACCACCACTGCTGGTAAATTCAACAAATTTCACAACTATTTTTAATTATTTTTTTTATGTTTTATTTGTGTCATCCCAAAGCGGTGGTAAAAGAAATAATAGAATATGACGTGTAACCTTTATATTGTGTCAATATTGCTTAGTTTTATTCATATTAATTTTAATGATTTTTTTCCAGGTCGATTTTAGAATTGGTTGGAATTCAGTTGTGCTTGGATTCTCTGGTGTGTGGCATTTCAGAGAATGGACAGATTTTGAATACAGCTATAAGTTGTACACCCCATTATCTGGATTTGAAGAAAATGGCGTTATTTTGAAATTAAAGTATACCAATAGATTCAACATAGAATTAGATATAACAGCACAGGCCACTGATACAAAGGTATATTATAAACCATGACTAATAAATTATGTGTTTTGGACTGTATGAAATATTTAAGGTGGCAGGAGACGCGAGTAAACGCCATTGTTTTTGCATTTTTATTTAAAAATATTTATTTGGCATAAATAAATAAATTATTGCAAACTAGTTTAATTTTCTTCACATGAAGGTATCAAAAGTTTCTTAAGCATCTGTCAAGGGTGTCCTGGAATTTAATGATTACTTTCTCTTTTCATTTAAAATGTTTCTCATCTAATGCCTCTATGCTCATGATGGATATTAAACAACTCTTGAGGTTGTTTCCATTGGATCAAAATTCGATTTATTTATGCCAAAAAAAATGTTTTGCCATAAAAACTTTAAAAACACTGGACTATTCTCACGTACCCTTTAATCCCACATTATCTGCTGTATATTTTAATTTGATGAAATGTTAGATACTATGATTTCATAAGTTAGTAAATATTGATGGAATTAATAATTGTAATTTTTATTTAAAATTGTATTTGAAAAATGTTAAAAACTGGTTGATTTTTATAGTTTGGACTAAGAATTATTGGGGAGCCGAAGCCACGCATGTTTCAAGATATCTCAATAAACTCACAAAAAACTGAACCGGAAGATACGAAAAATGAAGATGAAGAGTATGAAAATTACGATTATGATGAGGATGAGAATAAAAATGCTATTAGTTGGAGAGGTCTTATTGAATTGGATACTTTCCTCTACCCGACTATGAAAGGCAGCTTGGAAATAGATGAAAACGGCCCTTTGTACACAATTGTAGGTTCAATGGTCCTGCCAGACGGAACCGCCGAGCTGTACGATGAGTTTACATTCGTTGTAAGTTCTCAAACACATATTCTTATAAAACTTGATTATTCAGTAAAATAGTTAATCACTAGTGTTTTAAATAATAAAAAAAATATTAGTATTACGTTTTACTACCATTTCGGTTTATATGCTTATGGGGTGACCAGGCGGTCTAGAGGTAAGGTGTCAGACTTCTGTGTTGGCGGCCGGGGTTCAATCCTCGGTCCCGGCACAGATTTATCTGATTACCAAACCCTTCCTTCACCTCTGACAAGACCTCTTGTGAATGTGGGGAATTCCAGGCCTCCACCGTGGTTCGGATTCCACGTTAAACTGTAGGTCCTCCATTTCATTTCACGATCACCCTACCATTACACATTAGCGTAAGTTCGTATAACCCGAACGGGTAGTAAGACGTGGTGCTAATAATAATAATATATGCTTATGTATCAATAACGTCAGTGTGCCAGGAATGAGGAAGGATAAATTTATGTTAAATGCACTCGTATTTGCATGAAGAGAGAGAGATATGGTATGGTAAACTGTTTAGGAAAAACTACCCTCAATGCACCTAACCAGGTTCCAAACGCCAATCTCCGTGATATTAGAAGTCCATTATATTGCGAGAGTGACGTCAGAGACTATTTGAACACCAAAGCACAAGTTTTAACATAAAATATTACGTGGCTGTTGACTGCACAACCGACATATTCTAGACTCTTTAGAGGTTAATCAGATATAATTATAAAACCTTATAGCCCAACAATCCTTTAAATCAGAGGTCCCCAACCTTTTTGTACCTTAGAGCAAATTAAAAATTAACGGTAGTGCGGCGGGCACCAATTACTTTTTTAAGGCAAATTTACTAACTACCACCAGGCTCAGAGGTAAGCCTCAACTGCTATGATAAATTTCCAACAGCGATTGTGACACATGGCACATGTGGCTGTAGGTAATACTCAAGGCCAAAGCCATAGGGTAAAAAGGGAGGGTTTCAACCCCCTCAAACTTGACAAAAAATAAATAAAAAAATACTGCTATATTTACGGTTTTAACAAGGCCTAAATAAAGACAATGAATATTTAACTGCTCACCACCATTTTGGTGCTTAGGTATATTTTAAAAATATATATTTATTCTTTGTTTATTCAGGCAACAAAGCTGGGTAGACCCATGCTAAGATATTTACAAAGGAAATGGGAAGTATTAGCATTGTATTAGTGAGTGTGAAGAGAATGATGGAAGGGGGTAGGTCTTTGAGATGAGGAAAAAGCAAAACCATTCAGCTTGAAACTCCTGTGGGTGGTTCTGGGTGGTTCCGAGTAAAAGTACACTTTGTAAATGAGTCAGCTAAGAAAGAGGAATGGTAGGTAGGGATTGGAAAGAAGGGAGCTTTCATTCACCGACTGCATGAGATAAGCACAAACTTGATTTTGCTCCTTGAGCCAGGTTGAGTCTTTGGTCACTGGGGAGTACTAGTTGTGGTTCTCAGTGATAACAGCACTGCCAAAAGAAAGAGATCAGTTTCAAATTGTTCATTTTAAAGCGGTGGTGGGCCAAACACAGTTTTTCATTTACCAGAAATACCACCCTCCACCTTAACTCACACCCTTATCTCCTCTCAATGAACAAACCTTTTCAAACAAGTAACAAACTGACTAGTCAATTTGCAAATATTAACTTGAACAAAATAAAGATTATTGCTCTCTAAGTTTTCTTTGAAATTTATAGTCTGAGTAAGTTCGTTTGGGGGGAGGGGACCTGTTTGGGGGTGGGGGTTGGTTTATTAGAAGGGTGGTGTAACTGCCACCTGACCTAACTTTATGAAGGCAAGTTTATTGACATTAGTAGGCCATTTCTATTTTCTCTCTAACAAAACCATATTTAAATTGTACTGTTTTTAAAAATGCCTGCTTGATAGCGATGTTGTCACTTGGGACTGCACGTAGCGATACCCGTGTTGAAGGACACAAGCTCTCCCAATGAGTGCAGCCATTTTAACCTTGAGTCTGTGGGTCTGGTGTATTATCTTGTCTGTGTCCAAGGGCCATGTATTAATCAATAATTTAGAGCATAATATATAAAGGGGATGTGGGATCTTCAGCTAACTTATAGCTCTTAACCAGGCCAGATAGTACAAGTTATCTATCTTACTTATTCATATCAAAAATTAATGCCATAAATAAATGGTGTATAAACGCAACGTATGTATGTATGTATTTATTTATTATATTTAAGTTTCGTTATTCAATCCAAAACGTAGGCGTCTTACACCTAATCAAGCTACAATAATATTTATACTTAATTTATAACTATATTAATTTTTAAATAAGTAGCTTAAGAACGAAAATAATAATAGAAGAGATTTTAAAAAACTAAACAATAATTAGTGATATCAAATTAAATCAACCAAACACACGATCATTAGCTGATTAATTTTAACAAGTTTTATCTTATTCACACATCATATTATTCATTACCTTAATAAATCACTTATACAACAACAAAAATTAAATCTACATCATTACAAACAATTAAATTTAGAAAACCCATAAACATACACATTTGTCTATTTAACATTTTAAATATTTATACATAATTTGCAAAAAAATAATGACTAATGATTCATTAAGGTTCCTAGGGGTTAAAAAATCTGTATAACTTATATGTAAAGTAGCCAGATAGACCACCACTTCGGCCAGTCATTCGGTGAAAGCCATATGTTATATAATTATTTAATTCATCATGAAAGTTAGCAGACACTCTTACCTTGACTGATAACACTTTAGAGGAGCCAAGTAAGATAAGCTTGCTCTCTTTAAGGGTGGTACAGAGGGTATGTATAGTGTGATTTTGGTAGGAAGAACAGTAAAAGTTAGTTACTAAAGTTACCAAAACAATTTTAATAGATTCATACATCAAGTTATGTTATCTTAAGCTGTTACTTTTTATAGATATTAACAATACCTATAAAATAACACTAATAATATGGTAAAATGTTATCAATGTTGACCACAATAAAATATGATTGAATTTTCTCTACTGTTCTTCCAACGAAAATCAGGGTATACGTATACACTTTTCCCATAATCTCTACTAAAAAAAGTATTTTTAACTAAATCAGCCTCACTTTTACAAATTAATAGTGATTTTTTTTTATAAATGTATAGGATGTCTTCACAATGTCCAACAAACTTCATTTATCTTCACCTTGTGACTGCTTCAAGGAGATGAAAGCTTTCTTTAACTTCTATAAGAAAAGAGACACACTATTCGAAATGGAGTATGACTTTAATATCAAAAGCTTTGGAGAATCATTGAAGGTAAATTTACATAATAACGATTTATATTTGTTTGTTTTTTCATTGAATAAAATCGCATATATATATATATATATATATGTGTGTGTATGTGTGTATTGTGTGTGTGTAAATTTGCGTGTATGTGTGTGAGAATGACTCTCTTTTTTATATATATATATATATATATATATATATATATATATATACATTAAACTCCAAATCTGCCTGTGCCTTCAATTGTCTTTCGTTATGTATAATTATTTGTTTCCAGTGAACTCAAAAGTACTCATCGGATCGAGTTGGGATTTACCATGTTTTAACTGTTATTTTTACCATACCATCTCGCTATCTCATCTGCGATCAAAGCGGTTTTGAATAAACCGACCTTAATGTAGTTACATTTCCATCTTAAACTTGTAGCAATATAAAATATATCAAATTAATCTGCTTTGTAAGTTTCTTTGGCACCTAAGGATATGGAAAGACCAACAAACAAATTATAAATCTCCTTGGCAACGAGGGTTTTGTGCTATAAGCTAGCATAGATAATTGTGTGCGATTTTATCTATATTATTGCCAGCTAAAGATTCGAAGCTACGGTCTATGTTTGCAGTAATTTTATGATGTTAGTTGTAAATTAGGTTTATTTAGTTTTGTATTTTGGTACTAAACCAAGAGAACAATATGGAATGTTTCTATCATTTTACTTTATCTTTGTTTTAACGATATTAAATCTAAATTATATGTTTTGGTGCTAATTGTAACAGTGTCGCCACTTAAGAGAGACACTTCTAGCGTGCTTGTATTCGCGTCTTAAATGTAGGTATTTTTTTCAGTTATTTTAAGGCTTTGCATGTAAAATTCTACGTATTCAGTTTTTGTTATTTTATAATATATTCAAACTCTTTACTTTTGTGTTAATTTCAACAAGATCTTCAAGTAAGAGAGCCACTGTTAGTGTGCTTGCATTTGCATCTTAAATTTAGATAGAATTTCAGTCATTTAATGCTGTCTGTGAATTAATTTAATTAAATTTTATTTCCTGCTACTAAACAAAGAGCACAATTTTAATTGAGTGTGACAGGGTGCTTAATACCAAAAGATTCTTTCAATTTACTTCGGTTTTTTTTCCTTTGATAGTACATCTATAAATATAATAAATCGCTAAGGTTTGTCTCCGCATTTGCATTTTTGTGAAGTTTTCCTTTATTATGGTTAGTAAACTATAAACTATAAGGATACAAAATAATCTGTTTTTAGAATGTTTGTCTCTCTACTGTATTTGTTTATTTCCAGTAAACTCAAAAAGTACTCATCGGATTGAGATAGGACTTCTTATGTTGTACTCTATATTTTTCAGAATACGGGCTATATATGAGTACCATCACGCTAGCTCATCAGCAGCGAATAAGTGTAAAAAAAAATCAGTGCGTAAGCAGTGAACATAAGTTGTGGCATTATGTATTAGTTATATTATAAGCCTACGTTCAATGTTGTTAGGATATTTTTTTTAACCCTTCTAGAAACCCAAAGTAGTTATTTGTGATCGCAAATATACAATATGGCATAGCGTATGATTGATATTTCTTAAACAAATTTAATTAGGTTATTTTAAAGAATATCCATATATGTGATTAGATATAAACTTTCATAAATGTTAGGTTAATGATTTTTATGAATACCATTTGTATAATTCTGGAACGTATAGGCCTATAATTAATTTGTTTCATTGGGAAAAATAAATATTGACATTACATTTAATAAATAGACAACATCAACATGGAAATGCAATATATCCTCATTGATATCGGTGTTAATAGCTACATATACGGAGGGAATAATTTCTCAAAATTTGAATTAAAATAATTATTACTATTAGCACCGCGTTTTACTATCCGTTCGGGCTATATGCACTTACGCTAATATGTAATGGTAGGATGATTGTGAGATGAAATGGAGGAACTACAGTTTAACGTGGGATCCGAACCACGGTGGAGAACTGGCATTCCACACATTCACAAGTTGTGATTGATACACGTCTTGTCAGAGGTGAAGGATGGGTTTGGCAATCAGATAAATCTGTGCCGGAACCGAGGATTAAACCCCGGACCCCCAACACAAAAATCTGACACCTGACCCCTAGACCGTCAGGTCACCGAAATAAAATTGATATTTACTTAAATTTAAATCGACGTACATGTACTAGATTTGGATGGTAACAAAACTTTGCGCTTTCTACTTATGTTTATACGGCCCAACGTTTTATTTTGTTAAAGGAAGACTTCACTGCAAATATCAGTACAAACTGTAAGTTTGCTTTACTTTTCAGATAAAATTGTACGATTCACTATCACAACTTATTTGCGTATTATTTTTAATTTTAAATGTCATGATGTACTTCAGAAATCTTTAATATTTTTTTTAAATTCAGTTGATAATAATCAATTTACTAAATGGCTTATTTTTACACATTAGGACCATAAAATTATTTTATCTATTTTTTTCAACTCTTAAATTCACCATTTTATTTTTATGAGCTAGATGAACTTTAATTGGACTTAAAGTGTTTACTTAGTTATCAAATACTCAACTTAGCTAATATAAACGTGTACGTGACTCTATTAGCAGGCCTGACACTTCACCATTACACCTAATTATGACCCAATTATGACAATATACACATGAAAGGGCTTTCTACTTTATAAATTTTTCAATTATTTACCCATGTAGGTACTGGTGCATTGCCTTTTAATTCACCCTAGTTATTCTATTCTCTTAGAATATATTCTAGTTTTAGCGCATGATCTGATTAATTATCAACTGAAAAGGAATTCCTATAGATTTTATTGATATATTTGGCATTGAAAAAAACGCTTCTTCGGATTTAGGGGTGAGGGGGGTAATGAAACGTCAAAATTTATCAAAATATCGAGTTTGAGTCTAAGACGATCACAATACTTTCACTACATAAAAATATAAAAATGTTCAATGAAGCTTATCAGGCAGACACACTGCAGATCAAGCTAAGATGTTAGACCCTATATGGGTTGGTTTCGTAAATTTGTCTGTTTGCAGGCAGGTCTATTACTAAAATACACCAAAGACGCCCTTGGAGTAGAGAATGACACTCAGGTGCAGAATATACTTTTCAAGTTCTATTCTCCCCTGGAAGATTTACAAATTATTGGCCTCAACGCTACCATGGAAACACAAGAAGAAAGTCACTACAATGGAAACGTCACGCTTGAAGCGAAGGATTCACTTGTTGCATTAATTTTCAACTACAAAGTAAGTGCTCTACACTATTAAAAGTGATAACGTATCTTGTGATAAACCTCATTATATTTGGAGGGTAATAAATCCAGATGTGACCGAGAATGGAGTGTGTTCGAGTATCAATTAGTTCAAAGTTTATTTAATTCTCATGTATTTACTGGATTTAACTTGTACTTTCTGAACTGACTGATTATATCAGTACACTACTTAACAACTAGCTTAAATCTAGAACAGGCACATCACCCAGATGGTGGCCGTTAATTCAGCACTGTAAAAGAGACAATCCACATTTCACCAATGTTAAATGTAAGGCCATGCCAGGAATCAAACCAGAGATCTTGAGATCAGTAGACATGCACGTTACCAACTGAGCTACTATGTAGGACTCTTAAGTAAATTAAATTCATTCTAATAACGTGTAAATGCTAAGAAGATTTTTAAGAATAAAAATAGTTCAAATAAAACTATTGATCTCAGTAAATCACATAACTAAAATATCAATTATACGTGGTTTTATGTAGTATTTAAGTTAATAGATTGGCAAACGTTGGAATCGTCGCGTTTTACTATCTGTTTAAGTCATACGCATGGATGATAATTACTATAATGGGGTCGGTTAATAATAATATTTAGCACCGCGTCTTACTACCCGTTCGGGTTATACGCTTTAAGTACTAATTACTCTAATGGACTAGGAATTGGCAAGGTTGAATTAAAGGAAGTGAACCCGCATGTGCGTGGAGGGAGAGTGGAAAACCATTTAGGAACACCCCCCCTCCCCCAGTTCACCCGACCGAGATTTGAACCTCTATCTCCTTGTCCTCAGCAGTCGAGCTCAACACGACAAGCGCGTTAGCCAACTACGCCACCGAGGTGGGTATAATGGGGTAGGGATGAGCGATATATTTAGGAGGTAATCTATCCGCATTTGGGTAGAAGGAGAGTGGGAGAAACCATTTAGGAAAAACTGCCCCCATTAAACCGGACTGGGATTAAAGCTCCAATCTCCCCGTCATCAGCAGGCTAGTCCAACACGACGGTGAGGACTTGGACCATTCAGCTTCTGAAGCAGGTAGATTTCAGTTTTAATATTGGTCAGTTATGCATTTCAATGTCTGTTTATGTAATTGGATCCTCAACATATATGTTTATGACTAGAATTTATAAACTGTAATCAATTTATTGTTTCCAGTCTTTGGCCTGGGTCAGTTTTTTTAGTCAAGCCATATATTTTCTACTACCGGCTTGCTAGGCCTGTCATAGCTTCATATACCTTATAAACTAAATTAAGGTTAGGACAGGAACAACATCCAGTCCCCGACTGTTAATTTATCAATGTTAAAGTGTAAATCCATATATTCATCAATGATCAAATTTTCGGCCATGCCGGGAATATAACCCAGTACATTTAGATCAGTAGACAGACATGCTACAGACTGAGGTAAGGTGTAGGACCAGAATTTATAAATAAAACTTTTTCTAATCTCTTAGTTCATTATATATTATATAATTGTAATGATTTATGTTTGTCAAGCGAGAAGAGAATTATCTTAACGCCAAGGCAGGTCTAAGTATGGATACACCTGTGTTTCAAATACAACCCTTCGAGGTTAGTTTTCTGAAAGACGAGAGACAAAAAGAGAAAAATTTAGCCTTCAACTTTAATCCTAAGGATGTTAACGCTAAAAATGTAAGTATAAGAAAGCATTGCATTTTGTTGTTGGAATACTGCCATGCTTTATATATATAAAAAGTGGGTCGGAAACAATTATACGATCTATTCTGAGGAAAGTGTTTTCCAACGTGCTGAGGTTTTCCTAACGTTCGGTGGAAATCACCTGACTAACATTATCTTCAAAAAGTAAAAAAAGTATAGTATGTATCTTGGTTTATTTAACTAGTGAGTATTTACTTTTCAATTCCAGTGTTAATTTTCAAGTTACTAAAAGTATAATTGTTTCGTCCCCACTCTGTATATTATTTATTATGTTACGGATAAAGTCTGATCCCGGATACAGTCAATATTATCCAGATAATGTTTACATTATCAAAAATACATAGATAATGTTGAGTGAGAGGTGATTGAATAATGTTTATAGACGTTTATCCAGATAGTATTGCCATTATCCACCCCCACTTGGATAGTGGCGATTTATATGGTTGGAACTAAGCTAGTAAGGCTAATTAGGCTAGCTAGTTTAGGCTAGGTTAACTTAGATTAGGTTAGGTGAGTCTGGGCTATGTTAGATTAGCTTAAGTTAGGCTCGGTTAAAAGCTAGGTTAGGTTAGGTTAGTGGAAAACAAAGCTTAAAATTAGGCATTTTGAATATTAGGGCACTTATACGATCCAATTTATTGTGCAATTTCAAAATATTGTTTCAAAATAAAATATGTATTAAAACGTGCTTAGTTTTACAAATATTATTCAACGTTATCTAAATCTTGCTGGCTAGTGTCAATATTATCCGAATAAATTCGTAAATGAGATAAATTACTTTATATTCCTGATTTTATCTACTGCACTTGGATAATGCTGATATCTCCCATTCGACACTATCAAGATTTTACACACTACCCGTAACATATACACATATATATTTGACTTATGTGTAAATGTATATATGTATATGCATACAAAAATATATATATATATAAGTATACAAAAACATAAATATACATATATGCTCCAATAAGTTACACCATAACGAATAAAACTGTTTTTTCTAGTCAATAACAAAGATCTCTTAAGCAGAATCGATAGTGTTTTCCACACCTAGTTGCTGCCAATAATCTTCTACATTTCTTTTTCTCTTCCTTTATAGCATTCAGGTAACCTTGATTTAAATTATTAATAGAAAATATCTAGGCACTATTACACTTCAGTCAATCAATCGTAATAATGATTTAGCTGTTAGATATTATATAAATCTTTAAATTGTAAATAAGCCACATACATTTTTGTACATTTTCTAGCATGTTAGCTGAGTATATGCATTCAGCGTATAAATTTGTTTGTGTAGAATTAATACAGTTTGTTCTAATGCAAGGATGCACAACCAGGAAATAACCAATGTCCAAAACTAGGTACTGGTGATTATTTCAAGTCACAGTTAATTTCATTTTATTATTTTGTGTCCTTAACATTTATCTAATAACTGTGTCCCTATATTATCTTAATTAATGAGCTATTTTTTTATAAACAAATAAAATCAAATCAAGTAAGTTCAGTCAAATAGATCTGCATAGGCCAATTTATATTCAATTCAAATTATCGTACGATATACCCAGCAGGATTCTGTCATTTTATCTCAAGTAATATATAATTAACATAATTGACTAAATGTACAATCTGTATAGTAGCTAATTACGGTTTTAGCCGCTTCTAATTATGATATAATATACTTTTTCCTCATAAATTATCATAGTTTTTATGGCAGGGAAAGTACCTAGCATGTCAAAATATAAAGACGCAACTTATTTCTTGGTTGGCCGTATGTCCTGCGGGTCTAGTCTAACGGATTAAAAACTTCAATGTAAGAGTGAAATATCTGGTATAAAATTAAAATTAAAATGATACTTTGTGGTTTCAGGATTTTTTTTGTTGTGGGTGTGACCTAGGCCAACCTATAGAACATTCATATTGAATATTGAGGTGGTCGAGTGGTTAGAGACACCAGATATGTATCGTCGACAGGGTGGTCATGTTCGAAGCTGAAAGCACTGAAACTTATCTTACTGATAATTTTCAATCTGATTTTACTCTACTTTCTCCACGATATTTATAACCTAAAACTAAAAAGTGTTTGTTTGACAAAAGTGTAACCTATCCAAATAGCTTATGTAATAATTATTTCTTTTTTTTTCTTTTTACAGTTTCATGTGGACCTTTTGTGGCAACTTGAAAACAATTATTTGAAAGGAAATGGGAAAATACAGACGCCGTTTTCAATTTTCTCAAATATATCTGGAAACTTGATTTTTGACAGAACCAACATTTCGCAGACATCACTAGATATCTATTTGTTTTATTTGAAACACAAGTTTCAAGTTAACACTTTTTATAAAAACGACTATTTAAGTGTGAATTTAGAGACCTCATTTCCACAATTGAGGTTAGAAATTATTTGTATACCATTTATTGGATTTATTTAAAAGTATACATTATTAACAGTCCAACACCTTAGCTCAGTCAGTAGCGTGTATGCCTACTGAGCTAAGGGTCACGGGTTCGATTCCTGACAGGGCCACCCGATAGTGGAAAAATATATGTCTTGAATAAAAAAACTGTCCAAGTCCACAGGCTGTAAACTATAATAAATGTAAAAATTAAAAAACACTTTATCAAAACAGGTTCATATCGAGTCAAAAACTAACTTAACATATGAGATTATATCACTAACCACCGACACCTAGTGTCAAGAACTATTCTCTCTTGAAATAAAAACCCAGACACAATTAATTGCATCGTGTTTTTAGGTAAAGCTTAGTATAAACTGTAAGGGGAAGGAAGAAGGAGTGTGCATATAGTCGGTCTTCCTAACTGCTCTCTCCTGGAGTAGTCAGTTTGAAAACATCACAACCAAAAAGAAAAATACGTGTTCATAAATTAACTCATTAAAAATATTAATACTTTTAGTTATTTTAGAAGCTATCTTCAAATGGTTTGTGGTACTTAATAACATGACTAGAGGTAGTTTTGTTTTAGTTAAGAAGAAAACAAAATTTTAAGGTAGCTCCTAAAATAACAAATTTATTAAGGGATATATAAGGCTGAAAAAATGTATGGCCCCTGCATATCTAAATATATAAGTGTATTTCGTATAATATTATAGGAGTAAGGAGGTAAATTATTATTATTAGCACCGCGTCTTACTACCCGTTCGGGTTATACGCACTTACGCTAATGTGTAATGGTAGGGTGATTGTGAGATGAAATGGAGTACCTACAGTTTAACGTGGGATCCGAACCACGGTGGAGGCCTGGCATTCCCCACATTCACAAGATGTCTTGTCAGAGGTGAAGGAAGGGTTTGATAATCAGATAAATCTTTGCCGCGACCGAGGATTGAACCCCGGCTGCAGTAAGGAGGTAAACTCAAGTCTAGGAGACCCTGGTTCAATTTCAGGTTGTCATTAAATGAATAGTGTAACCTATATATAGTAAAGTATTATTTTTGTGGGGGTCTGTCTTATTACAGTTATACCAAATTTCTTGACACTGGGATTAAGTGATACATGAGTGGTTTTTGGTCAATTTATTTTGTAAAGTTTGTGCTCACTAACTCTTATTTACAAAGTGAAAATATAACTCTTTGCTAAACATTATTTACAAAAATTCATTTTACTAACACGATTGTCATAATACATTATTAACAATGGTAGATTATCAATAAAGTTATTACCCGATTTGAATGCTATATGTTCTAATGCTCTACACTTGTATTAGACTAGACTGCCGATGACGGGGAGATAGAGTTTCAAATCTTGGTCGGGTGTATTGATAGTGGTATATACAAAATTGTTTTCCACTCTTCATCCCCGTAAATGCGGGTACACTTCTTATAAATATAATTTTCCTCATCCCTAAAACCACTATCGTAATTAGTACTTGATAATTTAACCAGAACAGATAGTAAGACACTGTGCTAAGAAAATAATTATTTTCACCAACTTACACTAAAATATATTGTAATAATAATAATTTTGGTTAATATTTGTGGTTATTAACGTATACTATATTTTTACCAGCAACTTTTTATTTGGATTTTAAACATTTTTGAGGTTACGTGCATTTTTGTAATAGTTGTAATTATTAAATTTCTTCACTTTTACCCCGTGGTTACCATACAGGTCTTCCAGTTTAACAGTATAAATATGTAATAGCTTCTTATTATATTGGTTAGGGAAATAAATAAAAATATTCAAGTGACAAACCTTTAAACAACTTTTAAATGTGTATATTTCTAAGCCCTTAGAATTATTTTCATAAAATATATAATAAATAACCAACATAGATTTTGAAGCGTCTTTATTCTGTTTAGAGGTGTTCTGGTGTTCTAGGAGGATTTTTCTGATAGTTATTTTCTTCCCTTTCTATGGACGAACTTTGGTGAAATTAATTAAAGTTTCCCCTTCACAGTATGTGTCCTTATATTAAGCTAATGCACTTTGTGGAGATGATAAATAAGAAGAAAACTGTGTAAGACACACACAAAAGTTTTAGTTGTGATTTCCATTTAATAAATAACAATAATTAACAATAATAATAATAATAATAAACAATAATTATTAAATTTGACATGGTTCCTTTTATCTTTAAGTCTAATATTAACTATAGCTACAAGTTAAATTAATTTTGCCAAGATATATACCTCTATACAATATATAGGTAGTTCTAATTCAAAAGCAATATTTTATTTACGTTAGTATAGTCTACCTCAGTTGTCTTGGGGTAAAGTGCTCGCCTTAAGACACGATGTTAGTGGCTTCCAACCCAGCCGGGGCCGATAGAAATTTCTTGAGCGATAAAAACCCGTAGCACAACCTCCTTAGAAGGGGAAGCAAAGTCGTCAACAATGGCATGTAAGAGAACCCTAGAAAGTATGTGAAAATACCTCTTTCTCTCTCTGATATATTGGTATAACCTTTCAATCTCGCCCATAGAAATTCCCTTGTGCTAATATAATCATTCAGATCAAAAGTTTCACGTTAAATACCTCAAACAAAAAATACTTTATTACACAATCCATCTTAAGAAATATTTACTGTAGCAATGTACTCCGCTGATAAACCGTGAATATCCTTATTATAGGATATTAATATGTTTTCTGACACTATACTATGGTAAGTTAGTACGTTAGATTTTATATTATCATACATTCCATCTATAGACTGTGATTAATCTTAATTTGAATTATATATAAGTATTTATTCTGCTTCTATACTGTGTGACTAAAGTTGTAGTAAGATAGTTTAATATACTCTGCTCCTAAACTTGAGTGCTCAATCACTAATTATATGTATGATTAATGTGATAAATTTACACTTGAGTTGGTGAAATAATTCCATACTAATTAAATAATATCTGTAAAAATATTTCATAATCAAATAAAAATATACAGATATTATTTATTATATATTTAAGGAAAGCAGAGCTCAATGGTTCCATCTCAACCAGTTCTCGTGATGTGGGGATATTAAATGGAATTCTTACTTACAATGAAAGAACATTTGAGGTATCTGGAGACATTACAAGGACTGCTGAAATACCAATACAGGTGAAATATGTTATACTATTCTAGGTTAGTATATTAAATTACTCTAGTAAACACTTTAAAGCGTTATTAAATGCACACACCCAATTTAATATGTATAACATAACTATAGATTTGAAATGTCATACAAATATATATATATTTTGGAGGATTGCAATTATAAAAGAAAGATAGATCTTAACAAAACTAAAACTCATACATTATATTAATGTAGAGGGTGCCCATAAATTATTCACTTTATTATAACCCTTAATAAATTCGTTATTTTAGGAGATATTTAGTTTATTGAAGTATTGGTTGGACTGTGGTAGTCTACTTAATTAAAACGGTTGTTTTAATAATCTAATAATTATTATTGTATTATTAACTACCAAAAAACTTTTAAGATAGCTCCAAAAGAAACTAATTTATTTAGACTTATAATGGTGTAAGTAATGTATAGACACCCTGTATGAAAAAATAAAGATATCGAAGGAAATACTGTATCAAATTAAGTCTCACTAAATATTTTTGAAATATAAGATTGAGAAGGTAGCTGTCGAATAAATGGTTGTTGTCAATGGACTCGTGGAGAAATGGCAAGAAATACATTTTTTTTTCCTTGTACTTAACCTAACTTTCTTAAAACATTTCCTTCAGCTAAACATATTAGAGCATTTATTATTATTATTATTATTATTAGCACCGCATCTTACTACCCGTTCGGGTTATACACACTTACGCTAATGTGTAATGGTAGGGTGATTGTGATATGAAATGGAGGACCTACAGTTTAACGTGGAATCCGAACCACGGTGGAGGCCTGGCATTCCCCACATTCACAAGATGTCTTGTCAGAGGTGAAGGAAGAGTTTGGTAATCAGATAAATCTATGCCGGGACCGAGGATTGAACCCCGGCCGCCAGCACAGAAGTCTGACACCTTACCCCTAGACCGCCAGGTCACCTGGAGCATTTATTGAACGATCATAAACTGGCTGATCTGTGGGTAGTTTTGTCAAATTTTAAGATAGTGAAAGTAGGAATATTAACTTTTTATTGGTGTTCATGCATATTTAAACATCCAATCATTCTCCTTTTATTCTTAAAAGGCGTGTTCCTATAACTTACTATCGTTTTATATAAAGGAAAATATCAAAGATGTACACAAGTAGTAGTTGCAGCACAAGAGCTTCAACCTAACCACATACTTAACAAAGAAGTTTTTTTATCCACTCCTCAACAACACGTCTCTATGTCTGCAACACCAATAGCGTTTAAAAAAATGTGTATTTAATAATTACATATATAAGTTGAATGTATCAAGTTCTTAAGAAGATTACTCATATACTTTCCTAAATTTAGTTTCAATATTGTTATTTTTTTTAACAAGTCTTGTTAGAGACTTGCATATTTATAATACGGTGGACAACACTAATTTATATCCAAGATTTGAAAAATATATTTGTATTAGGATTAAAGATTTAGATTCAAAATTAAGCTTCGAGAAAAATTAACTTTCGTCCACCTTTACTTTTAAAATTAAAAATTATTTACTTTTAAAAAAATGATACATTACATAAATTCGGACCTGCTTCAGTGACTTCATGGTTTAAGGTATCACTCTCACAATGTATAAGACTGCAGATTACAGGGAAATGGGGGTTTAAATCCTGGTTGGATGTACTGAGTGTCGTTTTCCCTAATTGGTTTCCCACACTACCTACAAACCAATGTGGGTACACTTCCTCTAAATTCAATGTTCTTCATCCTTAATTAAAGAACGTATTTATTAGTACATATGCAAATAGCCTGAACAGGTGGTAAGACAAGGTGCCAAAAAATTTGGGACAGATTATCATTAAGTAAATGATATTAATGTCATAAATTTACATTTTTAAATGTTATTATTATTATTAGCACCACGTCTTGATACCCGTTCGGGTTATACGCACTTACGCTAATGTGCAATGGTAGGGCGATTGTGAGATGAAATGCAGGACCTACAGTTTAACGTGGAATCCGAACCACGGTGGAGGCCTGGTTTTAAATGTTGTTTTAGCGTTATTCTATTCTCAATGGAATATAATATTAGGAAAGTATTGTATAACAAAGTGGCTACAGAAAAAAGATGGTCACTCGTATAATGGAAATTGTTCTCCACAAATCTATTACTTCCTCAAAATATTTTTAAATTTAAAAGTGAGCAGAACATTTAATTAACGAGCAATAATTATGGTGAATAATAAAAATGTTCAATAAAATGTTCTAAATATGTGTAACCTATGGATATATGAATGTACTACTTACCAATATATATATTCATTTACAGATTCAGTTGGTTTACAAAGCTTCGAGAACTGATAAAGGATATGATATTTTCGCGAAAGTCTTCAGAACCAACAGTGGGCTCAAAGTTGTTTCTTCTGTATTTTATGAACAAGAATTCGTCAAAACTAATATGGATATTGACATCCAATCCAAATTGGATTTTGACATAAATTTGCAGGTAATTTTAAACATATATATCTTTTACTTTAATATAAATTAAATATATATTTTTATTGTGTTAGGCTAGAAAATGTGTGTGTGTATGTGTGTGTGTGTGTGTGTGTGTGTGTGTGTGTGTGAATTTTCCCGTAGTATGCAGCTGTAAGTTATTTTAATAATTTCCAAAACATTATAATTTACAATAGTGAATGTATTATGTATTGTCTAAGCTCATTCAAATAGATCACTATTGATACAATACATATCCAACTTCAATTAAACATTTCAAAAAAGTGGTTGAAGGGTTTCATCCAATATTTTTAAAAGCAATTTTTCCTTCCGTTTAACACAATTATTTTAAGACTTTAAGAAAGCTAATTCACCTATTGAGGCAATTTAAAAAAAATAGAACTATCTAACTCATTATTTTGCAAGTGTAACGTAACAATCTCTCTTTCAAAAGAAATAACTAAAATTTATTAATAGATAAATGGGTTAGCTTTCCTCCTAACCTATATAGCATCGATTAAGTTGTTTGTAACCATTGTGTTTAACATACCATTCAAAAAATAT
Source organism: Timema shepardi (assembly GCA_902151425.1). Classification (NCBI taxonomy): domain Eukaryota; kingdom Metazoa; phylum Arthropoda; class Insecta; order Phasmatodea; family Timematidae; genus Timema; species Timema shepardi. The sequence continues at coordinate 71,309 of CABFVX010003323.1, forward strand.
ATAAATTCTTCAAAATATTAGTAGAAAGGTTTAGTTGTTCACATGATCTAACACCTTAGCTTCGTTAGTAAAGTCCAATTTTCGTAGGAAGGGCCTTCTATAAAACCAAAAAACATTATTTCATGAAAAAAATTGATAACATATTATAATTTTATTAACTCTTTCAATGGGTATTGATAAAATCTTAATAAAAATACAGCTGCAGATAAAATTACTTTGTGTATTCATACGCGAAAGTAATCTTAGACGTTTTTCTAGCTATTAGATGAGGCATTTTCTTTAGAATATTACATAACCCCAAACTACTTATGTAACGTTCTTAGTACACCCAGTTATAACCCTGGATAAATGTTACATTGTGGAGTTCAGTTTTTTATATTTACCCGACTAATTAGCTAAATTTATTTCAACCCTCTTTAAAAAAAAATGAGTGGTCTAAATTTCACTTGTTTACAAAGAAGCAACAACAATGAATGTTTCATTGAAATTTGGTATAATGTGTATCATTTCTAAAATCAGTCATATAATGCCATTTAATTGGATGTCTTAATTAATGGGAAAATTAAGTGGTGTAAAACAAACTAATTATGCAATAAAAAAAATTAAAAAGCAATTTTACGTATGTGTGTGTGTGTGTGTGTGTGTGTGTGTATGTGTAAAGTGTTTTTATATTACATCCTTCAGAAATGTGGAGCCGTAAAATTAAATCTAGTTTCAATAATATAAATGTGTGCATAATTAATGTGGGAAAGGAGGGTTTATTTAATGTTTCTTTTTTCATTATATTACATATTTTACTCCACATTTTGAGTGATTTTGTTACATATTTATGTATTGTACAGTAGCCCTATGGCTTCTTTGGTGCTGACAGATGGCTTTGAAAAGGTACCAGACCAAATTATGTATCCCTACGCCGAACCATAGGATCTGCAAAAACATGTGTTTAGCAGCTGTCACTTCTGACAATCAAAATTTAGGTGTATACCTAAATGTTGACTGTCAGAAGTCAGCTGTGAGCTGTCAGTCAGCACCAAAGAAGCAAGGGGGCTACTGTACGTCATATTTTGTAGGTCAACGCTACACAAAAATCCGGGTTCTATCTATAAACCATAATGTTATAAGGCAAGACAGGATAAACGAAGGGTGCATGTGTCAAATAAACAAAATAATTTCCCATTATAAATATTTAAAATTTTCGGTATACCAAAACATTAAAACTAACCACTTCGATGTTCTATAGCCTTGTGCTTTAATATTTTAGGTTGAGACGAGTCTTCCCTCTGTCAAGTTCCTCAATGTTAACGTGAAGATGATAAATGAGGACCCGTGGAATTGTACATTATATTTCTCAGCTAATTCATCCATACCTGATTATCAAAAAATCATCTTGGGTTTGGAATACTTGTAAGTTTTATTTTAAAACTAATGGAGAATGTAGATACGATTTATAATACAAATTTAAGTATAGTACCAGTGTTTACAAAATTAATTCTTGTTAGCTTAATTGACTAATATTTAGTTTGCAGCAGTTGTTAAGAGCCTTCGCTGAAATCAAAACATATAAAGAAAGACTCACCTTGGTGGTCGGACGGTCTAAGGAGTCACTCCTGCAATGTATTTCGGGTATCAATGTTCAAATCCCACTCGTGAGCATTGAGAGGGTTATTTCTAAATTGTTTACATCCCTTCACGCAAATGCGAGTATAATTCCTCTGAATTTAACCCTTTTTATCCCAAGCAAATTAATTAGTATTTATAAGTACATAGACATATAACCCGAATGGGTGCTATTAATTATAAGTAACTATTCGTAGGTGACCTGGTGGTCTAGGGGGAAGGTGTCAGACTTTTGTGCTGGCGGCCGGGGTTCAATCCTCGGTCCCGGCACAGATTTATCTGATTACCAAACCCTTCCTTCACCTCTGACAAGACATCTTGTGAATGTGAGGAATGCCAGGCCTCCACCGTGGTTCGGATTCCACGTTAAACTGTAGGTCCTCCATTTCATATCACAATCACCCTACCATTACACATCAGCGTAAGTGCGTATAACCCGAACGGGTAGTAAGACGCGGTGCTAATAATAATTATAAGTAACTATTCGTAGAGCCAGAACGGAATGTGAAACTCATAGACAAAAGAGGTTAATTAGAGAATAAGGGGTAATTCACAACAGTGTATGAAGTAAGCTTAGAACAAAACGATACGTAACACCTGGTAGAAAACTTGTTTCTATTCATTTAAAAGTTCTCATCTAATGCCGCTATATTCATGATAGATATTAAGGAACTATTGATATCAAAATGTGAATAAAATTCAATTCTTATGTTTCTAATGGAGTAAATATTTTAGCCCAAAATGTTTGACATAAAAAAACTTCCAAAACACTTGCCTTTTCTTGCATCTCCTTCCATCTCACGTAAAATAAAACACTTATTCCTTAATTTTGGTAGAATGAATAGTATCTGGTAGTTAATAAAGTTACAAAAACACCTTTACTACAATCATACATCAAGTAATGTTGTCTGTAGATGCCCATTTAGATAGCTATTATCAATACACATAAAATAACACAAACATTATAATAAAATGTTGTCAATGTTGGCTGCAAACAAATATGTTTACATTTTCTAAACAGCTCCTCCTACTAAAATAATATGCAAGGAACGTGGGTTAATGGCAGTGTTTTTGCAGTTTTCATAGAAAAACTATTTTGCTCAAAATAAATAAAATATTGCTCCAGCACAAAGATAAATTTAATTTTCTTCACATGGTAATATCAACAGTTGTTGGATACCTTTCATGAGCCTAACTGCATTAGATGAAAATCTTTTTAAATGAAGATAAAAAGTTATCACTAAGTTACACAAGAAACTGTGGAAATGGTTGCTAACTGGAAAGTGTTAGATGGAGTGACAATCAGTGACCATAATTTGATCACCTTTGAAATATAAATAGAAGGTATAAGGCAAGATCAGATAGACATGGAGAAAAGGATAAGATACAACATAAGGAAGGCAAACTGGGACAGGCTAAAGGGGCTGCTGTCGCTGCCGCCGGAAGTGGCTGAAGGAGGAAATCTCAATATCGCTGCCAAGGAGTTTACCAGGTCAGTTCAGAAAGCTATGAGGGCGTCCATCCCAATGGTGAAGGATACATTGAATATAAACAATTGACCTTGGAACGAACAACTTGGTAAACTCCGAAAGGAGATGAGGGTATCACGAAGGAGATATCAGAGGTATATAGATCCTGTAGTCGTGGACTGCTCCTCAATGGGTATAGATGAAAATAATTAAATGTTTTAAATTGGTATATGAAGAGTGTTTATTGTGATTAACAATTATTTATTTAGGGTACAGTACTAAAATCCTATTTTTGAAACTGTTGTTCCAAGTTATACTAGCTTATAAGAAAAAGGTTGTGCGATTGTGTCGTACCATTTACTTTACATTATATTGAGAACAAATATATATATATATAATTTGTATCTGTTTTCAACATTTAATCGAGGAATTTGCTATTAATTTTTAATACTTATAATTTTAGTTGTAATATTAATATTTTGCTTAATTTTTAATTGATTATTATTGAAGAATAGAATATCGGAACATATCTTCCGTTTGCATTGGCTATTACTAATAATTATTAGTAGCCAGTTACATGAAAAATATGGGGAACACATCCCTTGAGTGAATTCAAGAATTTGTGTACAGTTTTTAGCGTATGTATTAAGATATACTATTAAAATAAATTATGAAGGTTTGAATTATTTCAAAGTCAAAGTAATCATTGTGTTGAAAGTTAAATTATTATATTTGAATGATTAAATGAAATGGTTTTAAAATAAATGTTATCGCATCACGTGTATTTTATAGAATTATTTGTATTATTATGATTGTTATTATTATAAATGTTTAGTATCGAAGTGTTTCACCTTATTTCCACAGATTAACTACGCGTTCTGGCCATCTATCGACAGCTTTTGACGTGGCTCAAACAAGAGGAGAATTTCAAAGCCAGTGGTTTTGGGCTGCCATGGAAAAGATGTATCTAAATACATCTACTTCTTACGAAACAAACAATATCTCCAAGCATGCGACTTTAATAGGTTTCTACACAAATCCTAGACAGTCATTTAAACAATTTACAGTCGGGGTCGATGTCAGCTTAAATCGAGATGCTTGGGCGTACGTATATAAAACTAAATTGTTCAAACTTATTTATGTTACCACACAATTTTATTTGTCCTCCTATTTAGTTTTTTTTAACATATCTTAGTGTCTGAAAATCTGTTATATTCTTTGTGAAAGACTGGTTTGATCCTTGATTGTGATTTAAAGTAGTAACTTGTGATTTGTCAAGGGCTTATATTATTACCCATAGAGAAAACAATATTGAAATCACCAGCATCGGTGTATACGTGAGCTAAATATCAAGCTTTTATGGTCTCGTTTTATGGTCGCAGGAAGATATGGGTTAAAATCACAGCAAGGTATACTGAAAGGGTTTTTTTCATTCATTTGTGGGAGTCTTGCTAGTGGCTACACAAGTCACTTGTCATATGAGTGTGGCTATGTTGTACGAACTTAGGTGTGGATGAGCAACCATTCACAATAAATACACTTACTTCACAGCTACACTATGTGACCATGGTAGGGAATATTTTTAAACCAATTCTTCCACAATGACTATGACCTCCTTTTTTTTAATGTTAGTTATTTGCCAATATTTTATTCCTTGATGTAGAAACAATTACTGCAGTTAATAATATTTTTATTTGAATGAATCCTGCTTAATTTTGGATCTACAAAGGAAAGAGAACAGTTTTTTTTATCTCTTTTATAAATCAAGGGCAGATAGTAGTACAGATTTTGTAGTGTATCCAATAGCACGAAATTAAAGGTAATGTCTTACCACTGATTAAAACTGCAAAACTGTAAATTTCACTTTTTTCAATTAATCTCAAAGTGGAGAATTTACTTAACATTAACGTCAACTCCATTTGATTTGTTTTTCTAGATTTGGGACGAACGTAGCCCTCGCCCTTCCTTCCACAAGGAACATGGGAGGAAAATTATCCCTCAAGCTACCATCCCCACTGCCGGAGACCCATGTTATAGAGGGCAAGCTGGAATATCTAAAGGACCTCTCTCAAATGAGCCAGATGCTGCAGTATAAAACACTTAACTCAAGGGACATGTATATCACCTCGGGAGAGGTAAGAGTTATTTCTTGCATCATTGATTTTTACCATAGCAATCTTGCTATTTATTTTTTGCCACGTTTTACTACTCTTCCAGGTCATACGCGTCTTAGATGTCATACTAGAGCAGGGAAGAGGAAATTTACCCTAGTTTACCCTATAGGTAGCAAGCTTATCTTATATATAACCATGATGCCTCAGCCATAGGAAAATCCATCAAGGAAAGACTGCTAACTTTCAGGGTAAACAAATGTACCTGAATTTTTTGTGAAGGGAGAAAGGACAGATTTTTATGTAGAAATCACCCTCAATATACACTCCTGGTAGTCTAGCCCCAACTATATGAGCCTGGCATATAGTCCGCGTGTCCACCGATGTGGACTTTATTGCTATTACTACTTTTCCAACACTAATACCATAACTCGATCTGTTAACTAATAATACTGCTAATACACTTAACAATACTTATATAAGTACCAGCTGTGTTAATTATAATGATACAGTTATAATTAGTTAATGGCAATGCTGATAATAACACCTTGGTTAATAACGGCTTATCACCCGCTTCGATAGCCGCATGGTCTAAGGCACTACTCTCGCAGTAGAATAGGCTGCCGATGATGGGGCGAGCAGGTGTGCTGAGGGTGGTTTTTACAAAATTGTTTTCCACTCTCCCTCCAAACAAATGCATATGTACATGTATATATACGTTTATAGGTATATTTGTTTATTTATAGACATATGTATGTGATTTTAATTTATTTTAGAGAAAGAATAAATTATTTCGATGTGTGCGTAAGTAGACATGGTGAGATCCTACCTGCTGCTGAAGATCCGGTGAAGCAGTAACCCAAGTGGGCCTACCTGGGGTTGTGATGGTTTGATCTTGGTGGATTATTGTCAGGCGCACAGTTACAGAAGTTAGGCTGATTACGGGGTTATTTCATTTAACAAAACAGACTGCAAAACACGAAAAGAGACTTAAACGTTGAGCCGCGGTAGTGATGCACGTTCACCTTTGAGAGAAACACTTTGCGAACTAAAAAGTAAACGCGCTTAAAAACACGAGAGAGCAATTTTACCACCCTTACAAAACATAATTATTGAAATAAAGGGTGGTAGACAGAAAAATGTGATAATTATATAAATTAATAATGAATGAATATAAAAAATATTTAATTACGTAAACAATAATGGAATTTATACATAAATAATAAAATATAAAGAAAGAAATACTAAAGAGTGTGTATATATGGATTACTTACAAGAAAACAAGTGGACAGTGTAGGGCACCGAAAGTAATCTTATTTTTAGAAATACAATAGGTGATTCTGTTAACCAAGGTAAGTGAATATAATAAATATTACTATTGCTTCTAGGAAAGATAATGAATATCACAACATGAACAATGAAAATATGTATTATTGTTCCATTTACAACAGAGTTCATTTGTTACTTGTAGTGGATAGACAAAAGATCACCATCCATTTGTGATACACGTAACAGTGAGTTGCATTATAAATATTGCTGAATGCCATCACCAACTGTTGTACAATTCACTTCAAGATCGTAAATATAATTGTAAAGATCTGCTTACATATGTTCTTTAAAGTGCTCCCATATAAATAAAACTAATGAAATAAAGTCAAGTAGCAAGGAGGACACACAAAATAAGTTAAATCTCCCTTCATAGTTAAGTCATGCCTAACCACAATTATTGGTGGTGCGCACTGGTGTTAAGACCATAGCCCCTGTTTCACATCTTCCAATATATCTAGGAGAACTGTCTCAAGAAAATTATTATATATTGCAGCGTCTAGCCGTTGTATGAGCAAATACATATCTTAAGGCGTCCCATATAATACGTCTCAATTATCCTAATAACTCATTGTTGGCATTCAAAATTGTGGATAACAAATTGTGCTGGACTTGACAAACTCAAAACTAAGAATAAACACGAACTTTAAGAAGACATTGTCTCAATTTGAGCACATTTACTGTAGAAACCTGTCGCAATCTGATATGCAATGTGTCAATACAAAATTAAATAATTTATAGAAGATGCTTGTACTGATATTATTGATTAAAAGCTATTTTAAAGTTTAAAAAAATAATATGTTAAATATGAATTCAAATGTTGGTAAAGCTTCAGAAATTTTAAAATAGATCATTTTTTAAATAGGTAAATTTAAGCTTTTGACAGTGACTATATTATGATTCTAATATTAAAAAGGTCCTTTCTGATGTACAATCATACAACATTCAGAAAGGTCTTTTTCCCTCATGTATTGTAGGATTCCGTCAGGATAATTGGCCTTTAAGATGTCCAGTCCACCAAAAACTATAAATACTTTTTTCTGGTAGTAAAAAAGATCTTTCAGATGTAAAATCCTAAAAAAAAAACACAAACGCCTTTTACCTTACAGTAAAGAAGAATTATAGTAAGAAAAAAGGTCTTTCACGTGTTCAATCCTATGAAAATCAGAAAGGAAAGGAAAAAGGACCTTTCAGATGCCCAATCCTATAAAAACTAGAAATAATTGTTTTTCTGATATACAGTATGATTCCTATCGAAAAAATCTACTTTCAGATGCCCAATCCTACAAAAATCAGTTTATATGTATGTGTACTTCTAACCTATTTCAGCAATCCACCTTTTATTCAAAGAATACTATGTAACCTTCGCTGCATTGTTATAACTCATTTCCAACCTTCCTCTTTTTTTACAGGGAAGCATTACAAAGGGATCCATCGATGGTTGGTGCAAATTTGAGTGGGGGAAAAACCAATTGAAGACCATCAATAACATTTTGAATGTAACACGACATGATAATCTAGTTGACGTCACCTACAGGCTTGAGACTCCTCGGTATAAAGAAGACACGCTGGTCACGAAAGTGTTCTACGATTACATTGAGAAATATCACAAAATCAGGTAAATTAGTGTACATTGTGAGTTTATATTTATTTGATTATTTTTGTTTCGAAAAGTTATGTTGCAAAATTATCTCAAACAAATTAATTTATTGACAAATAAAGAACATCAATAATATTAGTATTTATATATATTGAAGATGGGTCTTGGTTTAATGCCAGGTTAAACAAGTCTTCACAGGACTGCTCCTCTAGTAAATGGCTCCCTTTCCTTCACTATTCTTTTGAAAAACTAAACAAATAATATTGTAATTAGCATGCATATTTATTGGCTTTAAAGGGTCAGTCTGACACTGAAGGTAGTCCTGCCAAGCATTCTTACGTTGGCAACAGTCAATGAGCTACCTCTTTTCAGGTTATAGCTAGACTCTATCGTGGTTATCCCTTCTTAGGCATAGCAAGGTTAAATATAAAACAGTTTAAGCAATAGTGAATTAGATATGACCGTTGAGTGGTTCTTGTTTGAATTAAATATTAATTACCACCCGAGAGGGATTGAAGACTTTTGGGATAAATTTGGTAGTGGCCAAGCCCTGTTAAACTTTAACTGCATTTGGTAGGCAAGAAATAAACCTGGTTAAATTCTCATTGTTTATGGACAAGATAATATAAGCTCTGTTAAAATCTCATTGTACATCACCAAGATTTAAGCCCTGGTAATCTCACATTTCACTTGGTAGCCAATATATAAGTACAGACATATTTATGTTTGTAGAGACAATAACCTAATTTCTATATGGATAATATGGTGTTAATTCATAAATGTAGTTTATGTGTCTATTAATCAGGCAATATAGAGGTGTCGAACACACAGTGTGGTAACGATCCTTACCAATATCTTGATCAATGCTAAAGACTAGAAAATCGCACTTATTTTTTCAGCAGAGCCAATACATATCCTGATTGTCAGTTTGGGATTCAAATGATCGTCATAGGTATACTACAAGTTAGTATCGTTTATTCTGAAAAGGATGAGAAGGCTAGCCTTATCTCTAATCATCTGCTTAGGGATCCGAAAGTATGTCTGACACAGAAATAGCCTATCTATAGCTCTATGTATGTTACCACCAATCTACCTCCGACGTGAAGTCATAGAATAGATCTGTCTGAAGAATATCTGTCAGCTGCTCGCTAACCTCATTGTGGAATTTATGTGTCAAAACCAGTGTTGTCTGTCTTCTGTCCTCGTTTCCCTTGTTATTGAAATTGCTGTAAATTCTCGTGATATCTGCTACCATGTAACAGCCTATTTTGTAGTATTTGTCACGGCAAATTTTCTTCTGTTATTTGACATCTGTGCATCTCGATGAATGGGTAGTTTCCAACAATGATCAGCCAGACGCGTTCCTTCACGTGGTTTATTATTGGACCCAACACAATATACACACTGACTTTATTACTAGCTTAGCTCCCGTTTGGGGGGTTCGGGCTTGCTGTGCCACATGTGGGTAGACTAGGTGGGTACTTAGCTATATCACTTGAATAGCCCAACCTTTCTCCGTTGAAAGCAGAAGGGAGCTCGAGTAATTTTACAATTTTTATAGAATTAAATTTATTTGGCCAAAATAGATCAAATATTTCTCCAGTAGTACCATCGAGTTTAGTTTTCTGCACATGCTAATATCAACAGATCTTGAATATCTGTCAAGAGCGTCCTGGAATTGTTTTGAAAACATTCCAAGACACCCTTGACAGCTATTCAAGATCTGTTGATATTAGCATGTGCAGAAAACTAAATTCTATGTTGCTACTGGAGAAATATTTGATTTATTTTTGCCCCCCAAAAAAATGCATATTCTATAAAATTTGTAAAAATACTTGCGCTGCCTTCTGCCACACCTTAACAACGTTTACTACGTAGATATTTCAAAGCTAGTTTGAAAAGCGGGCTGCATCTTAACTTGAAACATCTAAGCAGTCTAAGAAATATCACCCTTAGACACCAATGTATGGAATAAAAATAGACGGGAAAAAATTAGCAGTTTGCCCGGTGAGACCTCTTGCTTATCTATTGATAACACTTCCTATTTCCTCTTACGAGTTTACACAGTCACTGTACTATTTTCTTTTTGGAAATATTGACTTTATTTTCAAATTAACCTTTTCCCTGTTTCCTATTCTAGATAGACGTTTGCTACCATGAGCCATTTTAATCTACATCCTGGCAGGAAGACTCCCACACGTCATTTTCGTGACTAATCCAAATAGCCTGAGTTGTAGATGATTTATAAAAAAATACTTTTAAAAAACTACTTCTAGATTAAGATAATAATTGTGTGACACCTTAGAACAAATTTTAGAATTATTTTAGAATTAATTGCTTTTTGTTTCAACGTTATATCTTTAAAACTAGGTGAATAAAACATAAATTCAATAACATGGGAAATCCTATATTGAACTGCCTTGACGTCACAGAAGGACAACGTCCTAAAACAGCAGAGACCATGACGTCACAGATGAGGTAGGCTGAGTTTAGAGAGGGTGTACATGCATTTGTGTGAAGGAAGAATGGATTCTAACCCGGATATCTTAATCATTGCTAGTCCAGCACATGACGTTCATAGATGGTTAATAGATGTGATTAATAATAAATGCTGTGTATTTCCCGTTTCTGTTTAAAATCACTATCCGAATAATACGCATAGGTTCTAAATACGCTAAAAGGAGAAAGGTTGTGATCATTATATGTTACTACCCGTCCAGACCATCCTCTGATGTGATAGGGTTGAGGAAGGTAAAATCTAAATTAAAAATCCGTATATTCAATATCTTTGAACACATTATTAGGTTTAGAAAATTACGGATCTAAGACATTGGTTTTGCTAAAGAACATATATATTTGGTTCTCAAGAGAGATTAGTTTGTTAAAAAATCATTCTCTTTACTCCCAATAGGGATTTGAATCTTTTGCTTGAGATATTTTAAAAATTGTCTCTGTTTATCAGATTTCTAACTTTCATTATTCAAAAACGTGTAGGCCTATTTCATTGTAACATAACTTACAGAACTAATACATTATTTTTTTATCGGTATTTCTTTTCAAATTTTTATTTGCTATATTAGTAAATTAGTTACATAATTTTTCTAAATTAATTAAATAGGTTGTGTATTGGAGTTAACACAAGTCACAAGGTATGACTCAGTAATGCAGGGTATAAGTTTAATACCAGTTACCACCATGTTAATTAGATCTCCTTAAAACGGTTAGGCCTAGGTATAGTCTGATTTTCATGATAATCTGATTATTTGACCACTCATGCTGACATAGTTATTTCCTTCGCTTATTTTATTTATTTGATGTATTTAACGTGAACTTCCCGAACCAACTGATTACATCAGCACACGGGAATTTCCAAGATTGAAAGTGAAAGGGGCCAACAATTTTTTCCGGGAAAGGTATTTTTACATAAATTTCAGGGTTCCTTAACATGCCACAATTGACATGGAACCAATGACTTTACTTTCCCTCCGAAGGAAGTTGTGCTACGGATTTTTATCTCATGGTTGGCTTTACCCATGAACATCAGGTCCTGAGGCGAGCACTCTACGCCAAGATCACTGAGGTTGACCTGTGTATATTTTTTGTTATATCTCACGTTGTATTTTCCCTGATCTGGTATACACTTATTGATTTTAGATAAGGCTACTTCCGACCCAAAAAATGGGTGATTCTAATACGGTTTTGGATTCATGGTATTTTAATATACCATAATTAGCATTTATTTATAAGTAAATAACACTCATAATGCTCGCCGACTTAAGCAATTCAAGTAATTATGAGCACTCCAATTGGTTTAATGTAAAATAAAAATTTCCATCCCAAAAATTGAGTATTATTAACTAAAATTTCCGTTCATAATTTTAAATTACCTATTGCCTGAATTGAATTAATTGATTAACAGTCTTCCAACACAAACTTGTACGGATGCATGCGGATTTCTGTAAAATTGTGATATAAATATGTGCCTTTAAATTAGTTATTGATTTTTTGATAGTCAATGTCAGTCCACATCGTTATAGTTTTCAAGATAAAAATATTAATGTTAGTAGTCATAATTACGGTCTAAATCTAACATTATTCATACTTAAAATAAAAATATTGAGAATATATTTTAAACGTGGTCACGCTTATAAAGTTATTTGATTTATTAGTGGAGTTACTCATTATGGAGTTACATAAACACCAAGAATGCGTTAAACTTAATATTAAACTCTTTGATGTATAAATTAATGATTAAAATTAGTGGTTTACCTAACGTTACAAAATATTGTACCCCTCCATACCCTAAGGGCAAGTTGTCAGAATGGCTCATGTGTAGGGAGTGAACCTCTGATAGGAACGTTGAAAATAGTCAAATCTGGAGTTTTGCTGAAATTTACTATAAACTATAATACATAATTTGATATGGTCAGTCATAATTGATTAAGTTCAAAAAGCTCAAGACAGTCATTTTGTCTAAAAGTTCTTACTCATCTTCGTGGGTGATCTAGCTCAACCTCGTACTGGAGACAAGATGTATTACTGCCACGACACCCTAATCCACCCACCCCCTTCACACACAAAACCCCTCATCTGCGACTGCTCTAGTTTCAACTCCTTAAACCAAGAGATATACCAGATTTATTTAACTTAGAAATTCCAAAATCACGGCTGGGATTTTTGGAAGGCCTGGCACGCATGTAATCAAAATATAGCAGCAGTCTTAGTAAAAATCAGTGATGGGGTTGTGAAATATTACTTCATCAACATGGCCGCGATGTAATATTTACATCGAGGCATTATAACGACATTAACTTCTTACTGGTTATACGTAGAGAGTTAATTTTCTGTTTGAATTAAAAACAATTTAGTGATAAGAAAGTTTACTACTTAAAAGATTTACATAAAGTGTAAGCTTTTGCCATTTTTTAATATTGAACTTCCAAAATTGGTATTTTTACCATTATAAACTACATGCATTTACCATTACATGAATACTACTCGATGCCACTAAAAAATATGTACATCACCAAATGAATATAGTGAATTTATTTATTGAATCACTTGAACTTAGAATATAATAAACCGTTATAATCAATTTTTTTCTAAAACTGTATACAGAAGATTAAGGTTATTTTCCAAGTCCGAGAGCACATTTCTGGTTATCTACTCTCAGTCATCTCTTTTATCGCTGTCACCACTGTATGTATCCTCTTCTTCATTTTCTTTGTCTTCATCATTTTCCACTTCAAGGTATTCAGGGCACATATGACCTTCAATCCACTGAATACTGTAATTTTCATTAAATAAACACCATCCATGTGTTACTGGATCACCTTGATGTGGGTATTGATGATTGGTTTTTTTCCATATCAGTGAAACAGCATTGCTTCTTTTTAGCTTTTTACAAATAGCAGCTCTTGACGGGGGGAGAAGAGTAGGATCAATGCTTTATATCTTCTTTAAAGGTCGTTCTTGTTTTGGAGCACATTTTATCTTTAATAGATTGTGTCTTTCTTGTGTAACTGACGTGGAAAAAGATTGTCCATAAAGAAAAATTGCATAGCGCTCAATGCCAGTGAGCAAGACATTTTCGAACTCCACTGTCTCTCCCAAACTGGCTAAAATGTCTCGTGTGTTGCATCATTAGACATTATCCTGAAAGTTTAAACCTTTCCTTTTCTTGTGAAAGCTGCTGTAAAGTTCGATCCAGTAAATGAGTGAAAGCCAGGTAGAGCCATAGCCAAACCATCACCAAGTTATTATGAATTATTTGTAACGTCTATTAACCATCTTGTGTTATTTGATGCCAATCCAACATCCATCCATATGTTACAGTTCTGTAAGTGGCTTTGATGTTACACTAGAAAAACAAGAATGTCCATCTCATTGGCTCAAGCAATGATGTTACACTAGAAAAACAAGAATGTCCATCTCATTGGCTCAAGCAATGATGTTACTTTCTGAAGTGTGTTGTGCTATGCACTGGATATGCCAAATTATACATATGTTTGCTTCTTGATGATGACACTTTAGTTCAGGAATTTGTTTGAAGACCATGACATTGTTTAGTGCACTATATTTATAGCATGTAATCTTCAGTACAAACATACAGTAGTTTTTCACCCAGAAGACATACGTGTTCATAATTTTTCCCTTCATTGTAAACGAAAGCAAGGAGGACTTACTTAAATGAACTGTTCCTCAAGGACTCTTGAGGTCTGCTTGGCATTTTCTGTTCTGGTCCTGTCACTTTTATGTCACCCAAAAATGACGTTCCACAACGATGGTAAGGTTCCATATCCTTTATGCTTAGAGTCTCATATACATCGCAAACCAGGTGAACTTCTTGGGTGGATGTGCTGAAAATATTTTCCATTAGTTTTTATGCAACAACTGCATACTTTTTGGGAAACGTCAAGCAATGTATCATAAATATTGCATCATATATAACAGCATAAACTTCCGGTGAATTTTCTTTGCTTGACGTTTGTGCATCAGTTTGCTCCTATTCGTTTTATACACGGACCTTCCAATTTGGCCCATAGACCGGAGTACTTACTGGTTAGAGTGTAAATTCAAATACTTTTTCAATGTCAAATTTATGAACCACTACAAGCTATAACAGGCTCCCGAAGAGATCTCGTAAGCATTTCATAGCATTTGATTCCTAGTGGGTTTTTGGACTGAAATGCTAGCACAGTTTTTAATAATGTTTCTGGTTATCGGCTTTTCAAAACTATGAGAACCCACAGCTTACATACCTTTGATTTTTTCTAAAGCAGCTTGTCCTTTTTTGGACTCTATGCCTATCATCTTAAACTTATTGTGTAGAATTTTAGAAAAACAATTATTATAAATATTTATAATAGTTTAAGAAATGATTCAATAAATGCATTCATTATGTCAATTTGGTGTTGTAATGTGCTCATTCTTATTGACATCGAGTGGTATTCATGTAATTGTAAAAAGACCCATTTTTTGATGTTTGAAATTAAAAAATTGCAATAGCTTAAACATTACGTAAGCTTTGATATTGTAAACTTTTTTTCATTAAACTATCTTCAATTCAAACAAAAATTTAACTCTCTACGAATGACCGGTAAGAAGTTAGAGCCGTTGTAATGCCTCGATTTAAATATTACATTGCTGCCATATTGATAACGTCGGGCAATTTAAACCAAAAATTTAACTCTCTACGATTGACCGGTAAGAAGTTATAGCCGTTGTAATGCCTAAATGTAAATATTACATTGCGGCCATATTGATAACATCATATTTCATACTCCCACAAATGATTTTTACGAAGACTGCCATATTTTGAGTATATACATGGTAGGCTTTCAAAAAATCCCAATGGCATTTTTGGCAAACAAAAGTAAATAAAACCTGGCCTATTTCTTGGACTACCTCTTGCAGTTTAAAAGTGTGTTTTTCCTTCAAAGTTTGTGCCTAATACCATAATATTACTGTTTAACTATACACAAATTACTAAGCTTATATTAATAACACATTTATTATTACTATTATTATTATTATTATTATGTATTATTGTGGACTGTTTGTGTTTACTGTCTCACTCCGACTTTCAACACCATGAAGAAGCACGTGCGCCTCTCTTAGGTAGGATTAATATGGCCTAAATATTAATAGACACTGAAAGTATTGCAATAAGAAAAATGTATGCTAAACAATATCTTCTTTGTATTGACAAGCTCTGAAAAGGGTTTGTTAGTTTTATTAAAATACTGAAGAACACTATCAGCTTAAGGAGGTAAATTCTCTTAACAATATTCTGGGTTGTTTATAATATGCTTTCATTCTTACACCTTTTTAAAAAAATTTAAGAGAACTAATAACATACTATACCATATGACACAGATTAAACTTTATTATGAAGGTCCATTAAATATATCACTATAAATAAATTTATCTTTGGTTTTTTGAAGGGCTCAGCTGTACTCTCCTTCAAGTCAATACATAACTGGCGGCAAAATAGACTATAACAGCTTTTCCAATATGAACGGAACAGTCAACACCACGACACCCTTTGAAGCTCTTCCTTACACTGGAATCAACTTCGAGACAGTCACAGAATCGTAAGAAGTTTACTTGGTTCTACATTTTAAAAAAAAGCATTTGCATGATTGCCAGACAGGGACCCTGGTACTGAAAGGATATTCTAGGGGTGCTTTATAACTCCTTCCCCCCTCCCCTGGTTTTAATGGAACTATCATAGGAACCCCTAATATTTTCTATGTATATTCAAAACAAAGGGTGATACAAATAGTCAAACAAAATATTGATATTACTTTAATTTTTGTGGAAGAATTTGAATGTTTACTTCTCCGATACGCTATATTTACCACAATTTTTAACCATCCTCATAACAATAAACAAGAATATCTTGGCTATAGTAAAATATATGTCTTAGAATTGTTTATAAATCTCATTGCTGCTGTAGTAAAAATATGGTAGGAAGGACAGTAGCCGATAGTCACTAAAATTACTCTCATAATCTTGTGGCAAGCCATGTTTTATTCATTTTTAAATGTTGATAGAGATTATCCATATCTACAGAATAATAACACTCATATAAATTTAAATAATCCAATGTTGACCGCAAAAAAATAATAAGTTTAGATACTTATGACCCTCCTACCTCTACTTACTACTAATTTTGACAAAGAAGCGTCAAAATGGAGAGAAAAAGGAGGAATAAACCCTCTTCAAATATCTTCTAGAGTAATTCGGGATTTCTACTACGCCCGTCTTCAGAGCCTCTTTTAAGTAGAAACCCAACCATATATTCCATTCACGGTAGGAATTACTCTCTGAAAGGTCTTTTTTCCTACCAATATCCTACTATATATTAGATTTATGGTAGGGAAAAGGGCCTTTCATAAAACAATTCCTACGGTGAATGGAATATACTTCCGAAGAGATTCTGGAGCTCTTAATTCCATATCATTAACAAAGTCATGGCAATGTGGTGTTATTGGGTTTGGAGAAACAATTTAATTTCATTTTAGATTTTGTAAATAACCGTTTTCTGGACTATGTGTTCTATATGAACAAAACCTAAATTTATGTTGTAAATTATAATTATTGTGATTAACATATTTCACTAATGATTGCTTACTTAATGCGCCCAACTTTGTTTGTGATTATTATATTTCATATTTCATTACCGTCTTAGGACGTCCATCTTGCTTAAGTAGTAAGTGGCCAGCTTTATCTGATTTATTACCCGTCACTTTGAGCCACGCCCCTTATAGTGACTGTCTTGGTGACGTCA
>CABFVX010003324.1:0-23313 GCA_902151425.1 Timema shepardi
GGAATGAGGTCACTTGCGGAGCTCCGTAAAAACACGTCCACTCACGGCAAGCGCCAACTGAATAATAATAATAATAATAATAATAACATGCACTATCAATAAACTGCCCTTAAATAAATATTTCCTTGAAAAACAAGTGAACAGTTTTTTTTGTTATATTAAACACTCCTAAATTTTTTTAACAAAACAAAATATTTTGAGAAATTTTCGCTATGTTCTTTATTTTTGGAAATACATCATCAGTAAACTAACCCTTAACGGATTTTGACCCAAAATACAAGTATACAGTGCTTTTTGTCAGGTAAGACACTCCCTAGATATACATTTTAAACAATATTGTTAAAGCAATATTAGAAATATTTGGAATGATCAAATATCACTGTTCAGTAACTACACTACATTTGTAGGCAGGGGTGGAAGTAATTTAAAGATAACTGGGGAATATATAATCTCGATATCTATATTAACCAGATCCATCGAACGGTATCAGATATATGGCTAGGCACAGACAGACAGATATGGGGATGGATTGAATTTTAAAATCTACCTTTTTATTCGTACACACGACACTTAATGATTCTTCATAGTCTCTAGGTGGACAATTTTCACGACTAGGCCCATAATAATTTTTCTTTTTACAATAAAATTGTTCAATATCGGACACCTTCCAGTACCAAAAAATTATCCGTTACCAAGAAGTGTCAGTTATTTGGAAACATAATTTTAAAATGTTTAAAAATCATACCGCTTGAACACAGTTTAACCCATATGGGTCTATAGAATGTGGATATTATCTAAAACAGTATACATAATTTCTGCACTGTGCAGTACTTCATGCAGGATGATCAATAAAAAAATGTGTACGTAACATATTGTGAAATACCTATATGACGAAATGTAGTTAGATAAAATTTCTTATTTAATAAACATTGCTACAAATCAACAAAAACATAATAATGACCAAAACAAAGAACGAACATGGCTACTCTATTCAATACATAACATTGAGTATGTTTTACATATGAAAAAATAAATGGTATAACTCCCCATGGACTTTCTCGCTCTATTATTTAAAAATTGAGATATTTAATCAAAATTTGTAATATATGTGAAACTAAATAATATACACTAGCAAACCCAAGCATAATTTGCACTATACTTATGTAAATCATTTTTTGAGTCCCAGTCTTAAATTTTATAATTTCATTTTTAATGAACTATTGTTCTCATTTGTATGTTTGGACCGATAAAAAATATCAATATTGGGTCCACAAGGGTCAACACTTGGTATTAAAATTTCGACTTCTGGTTAAAATTTCTGACATTTTATTAGGTGTTGCTCACAAAATTGTATTAAGACATTTGCCAAAATCTCAGAAAATATGGTTTTATAAAAATATATTTCATGTAAAAGTTTTTTATTTTTTATAGTAATATAACTTTGCATTGATAAGTTATTTAGTATTTTAAATAGTAGCGGAGATACGTAAATTTCAGCTTCTGTAAAGTAGCATAAAAGTCATTTTCATGGGAAAATGAGAATAGACAGTTTATTTGTAATCTTAATCAACGCCTAGATATGAATTTTAATCAAAATCCTTTGAGCCAATTTTGAGAATATCGATATTTTCTCTTTTAGCCCATTTTTAAACTACTCTTAATTATAAATTTAAACAGACGGCATTTCAAAGACCATTTTTTTTATGGTTCGGAGTGTCATGAGACGTTGACATCCATCAAAATTTAAGGTTAGATTTTTTTATGGTCGCAATACTTTAACTTTTGTGTTCGAAAAATTAATATATATTTATATATTTGCGTATAGCTTGAAAGTAATAGATTTTATAAAATTATGCATCGAATAAAATATTTGTAATATAAATAGTTCTACATATTTGTGCTAGACCATTAAACATGAGAGTTTATTGGTCTCTTTTAATTTACTTGAATTCCTGGTTGAATTGGAGAAATTGATGTTTAATATCATAATTTAGGAATACTAAATCAACTTTTTTTGATAGCGTAAGCTTTGATTTTATTTCCTCTTGATTATGAGTTTAAATTTTGGAATCTTTGTTATTAATTAATAAAACATAACTTTTTAAATCAGAGAAATTAAATGAGGCTCTATTGTTGATATATTTGCTATTTGTTTAAATATTTCTGAAAAGTTCTTCTTACTATTAATCGCATATTTACTCTATTACATACCATGGGTAGGTGAGTTTGTTTTCAATAAAAACATGAAATATTATTTATATGACGAGTAGATAGTTTGACATCCCATGTTGTTGGATTATTGAAGATAATAATAATAATTTTAGAAAAGATAATGTATTCTTTAACCTACTAGTTCCTTTATTTTAATAATTTCTAAAGAAATCATCCATCTCAGACCTATCTTTTATGTTTCATCCCACCTGGAACATCTACCGTTACTGTCCCATTTAAGGTCTACCTCTTGCTATTGTATAATTATTCTCTTTTACAGCTTAGGTGTATATGTGAAGTTGCCCGGTTGGATACAGTTCACATAAACATGTATATTCCAGTATATATTTATTTGTGAATTGTTCATATGTGGTGCTAAGTAATTGTCGTGTTTATTTTTAATGTTGTAATTTTGTACGAGTGAAAAGAGAAAAAAAACGATTCTATCAAATCAAAATCGTCAAAATGACTTTAATGTTTCCGGTCTGATCCGTAAATTCTAGTTTTTTCAGCATATATCTGTAACTCTTTGATATATGAAATAACTAATCTTTGAAAATATGTAGGTCTATCTATAATAATTAATATTTTTATTCAAACCCTATTTTTATAAACCCAATTATCTCCAAACTATTTGAAAATATATACGGTATATAATTTTCAAACACCAAAGGTAAGTATTGCGAACATAAAAATATCTAACAGAAATGTTGATCGATGTCAACGTCTCATAACCACCAAACCCTAAAAGGTGGATTTTTCAATGCCGTATGTGTGTCTGTTTAGTCCTAAAATGCAGAGTTGTTTTCCAAAGGGCAAAAAGAAAAAAAAAATGATTTTCTCAAAATTTGCTTTTATGATTTTTATTAAAATTCGTATCCCTCCGTTGATTAAGATTATAAACATATTGGCTATTTTCATTTTACCGTGAAATTGAGACTTATTGCATTTTATTTCCGCAATTGTTTGAGATACTAAATAACTTATTATTGTAAAATGGTAGTATTATTAAAAATAAAAAACTTTTTTTGAAATATATTTTTATAAGACCAAAAGTTTCTGAGATAAAGGAATATATATTAAAACACATTTTTGAGTTTTAGTTGTACAGATTTACTACTTACAGCCAGAGGGCCAGAAAGGTCGTCTACCGGAAATAATTAAAGAAAATCTGGAAATGGTTTTTATTGATTTATTTCAGGGGTCTGATAAACATACTAAGTTTTCCCCCTCGAAAGACCTCCATGTTGGCCACCATATTGGATAAATAGAGCAAACGTTAAGTTTTTCACCAATATCTCAGTTTGGGTCAAATTAAAAATGAAAATACTTATTACGGATATTGGAGATAGTTAAATTATCTATAAAAATGGTCATAAGGACATTTTCGCTAGTATCATAAGTTCCGAAGCAACAACCGCGAGAATTGTGGTATTCTCCCGCAACCACTCGAAATATCGGGCCTCGTTCGATTTATATCGCTGTCTATGTTGAATATTACTCTAATTCAATGTTTTAACGAAAATTATCGCAAATATATAACTGTTCCAAGGTCGTACCAAAGAGGGCTTTGGGGTTCAAACCATCCTTTAAATAATTAGGGTAGATAAAGAATTAATTTTCATATTACTCCTTAATTCATTGTTTTTGTTTTATTCAAATTAGCATCTCTAAGGGTGCTGTTAGCTCTCTTAGTGCAAGTGTACAAGAGTCAAAATGTGTTTAAAGTTTGGCTCTGAGCTCTCAAATCTATAAATTATTTCACTTTTTACGACCAACCTTTCTAATTTACGTCAACTCATTTTATAGCCATTCCAACTCTGGAATTTCCAAATCAGCTAATCCCTTACTTTTGATGTTACAACTGGCTGGCCAAACATTGGTGGGAAAAGGGGCTATATCAAATAAAGTAACCAGGCGCAAATGCATCAGATAGCACATATTAATTTGTTTTTGGTACGTTGTATGGATATTGTAAATGCAACAAATAAATATTTTATATGTTCAAAATAGGCTGGTTCTCATTTGTTAAGATCGGCGTTGCAAATATGTACAATTAAATGCACCTGCAATAAATCTTAAATATTAGAAATATCTAGCAATGTAATTTTTAGCGAAATAAATAGTTTAAAATTTACTTACATAAAATTGACAGAGTTTAACAAACTTAAAACTGTTATGTTAAATGTCCCCTTCCCCTTCAAGAACCTAACATAATAACCATAGTTGAAGAATGGTTGAAGTAAGCAGCAGTTGAAACCAGTACAGTCGAGGATTCGGTCAACGCTACACGTGTTTTCATCGCATTTTGCAGTTTTGTGCCTGTTAATAATTGTGTTTTTGATTTTTTCTGGAAATTGATATGGTGGATTTGAACAATTGTTTTATTTGTGATCCGTCCTTGTCCGATAGGGATACTATTTTGTGGTGTAAGAGAGAGGGCCAAAACTTTTAAAGAATGTAGTGCTATACGGGGTGACAATAAAACATTTCAGCTTGGCTGGATTAGGAAGTGTGACTGTGCATGTGAAGTGCCAAAAATCGTACAAAAAAGAGAATTTTGGCAGCTTTAAAGTCGGGTGGATCCAAACATGCTTCTGTAACCATTGTACGAAGGTCATCTGTTCCAGACTTAGATTTCAAAACGAAATGCCTTATTTGTACAGAAGATTTGTCAAATGAATTTCGTTAAAAAAAACACGCAAACGTGATAAATTTCATTTCATTCAAACATTGCAGTTTAAAAAAAAATCTTTTTAAAGTCGCGAACAAGTGAAACGATACATGGAGCACTGACGTAATTCTACTAATTAGCAATGTTGCTGATTTAGTTTCAGATGAGGGTAGCTATCACGGAAAAATGCATTTGTACATTCCTCAAACCTCCTGACTTACTGCAGAAAAGCGGCCGGCCTGAATCCGAAAGTGTCAAAACAGCAATTGAACATCAAATTTCTTATATCGAAGAAAGAATAGAAGAATGCCAACTTGCACTGAATGAAAATCTCGAAGGGCTCAACGGCTACATCTCCTCTGAAAAAACTATGAAAATTACGCTCGTGGCCAAATACGGTGATGATATTATCATCATTTCCCGGCATAAGAAGCCAGCCATAGTTGGTTTCCGCGATACCGGATATACATCTTTTACAGCTAGCTGGTATGACACACGGAGCGCGGACGAACATCAGGAACGGATCAGGATTGTTAAAGCTGCCGCAGATATTGTAAGGGAAGACATTCGATCCAAAGTGTATGATACAAGTACCTATACTCCGTCAGACGCTTTCTTGGAAAACGTTGAAACAGACGTTCCTGATGCTCTTCAAGTTTTTATAAGTAAAGTCATTATGAAGAATAAAACTGGAAAAGTAGAGAAGTGTAAAACGAAGGGCAAGTCTACATTTCATTGTTGCTGCTGATAGGCTAAGATTATTTCTTCCTGCTTTACAATTAGGTCTCGCAGCGTTTTTGTGCAAAAAAAAAAGTCTCCAGAGATATTTTAAATCTATTTTCAGGTTTAGGACTTAGGGCCTCGTACGAAGAAGCCAAACTTTTCGAAATATCAGCTCTTATGCATCTGCAAAATGACGTAAGTAACGGCTCATACTCGCCAATTGTGTTCAACAATGCTAATGTGAGTATTAATATGAATGATGGGCCCGATACTTTTCATGCAATGTGGGGCATTCAGTGCGTAGCTCACTCCAGTTCTGTTTTTTCAAGTGCGGGAATCACAATATGAAAAATAACCATTTGCATATGCTTTGGGAGAGATTGGTAATGGTCCATAGACATTAATATACGGCGATCGAAACCCGATATTTCGAGCGGTTGTGGGAGAACACGCTAATCTAGCGGATATTGCTCCGAAACTCTATCTATCTCTCTCTCTATATATATATATATCTTGGCGAATAAGTGATTTTAACCGTTTTTGCATAGAATTTAATTATCTCCAATATCAATAAAGACATTTTTCACTGTATAGGCGAAAAACTGAAATGTTGCTCCATTTATTCAATATGGCAGCCAACATAGAAGTCTTTCGAGGGGGAAAACTTAGTATGTCCATCAGACCCCAGAAATAGACCGATCAAAATCATTTCCAGCTTTCCCCTAATTATTTTCGTCAAAAAATCGTTACCACCTGGCCAATTAGGTTTTAACGCAATAATTCTATAATAACATAGAGTAAGAAAGTGAGTCTCTCAAAAAGATTATGTTATTTTTCTTTTGACCTCTTAGGTAAAATCTTTGTACAGTAATTGTCTATTTCTATAATTTCAGACTTAATAGTCAAGACTTACCTTTATAATGGTCAAAATTTATACAGGGACAATTTGATAGCTATAGCCATAAGATGTGCAACACCTAATAAAATTTTGAAAATTTTAACCGAAAGTTGATATTTTACTTCAAGGTTTTGACTCTTATGGACCCAAAATCATTTTTTTATTGGTCCATTTATAGAAATGAAGACTTTAATAATTCTTTAAAAATAAAAATATAAAATTTAAAATTATCAGTAAAAAAAATGTCTTAAGTAGAGCGCAAATTTTGCTCTGGTTTGCTAGTGTACCGGTATATTATTTCGCGTCACATATATTATATTATATTATATTATGAGTTTAGAGTAAATATCTCAATTTTTAACACTGGAGTTAGAAAGTCCGTGTGCAGTTTCGTATTATTTATCTGATATAGCCACATAGGCTACATCCAACTACTGTCCGAGATGCATTGGTATATTTGATAATTAATATAATTGGATTAGCACGTCAATTTAATATTTGTTGACAATATAAAAACATAATATCATTAATCATTTTTTTTAATGTTTGCTTCCTCGTCTCGGACCATGTATAGCCACGGGATTATACTCTTATTAATGAATGTCCTGCGATGGTAGTGGGTTTTTTAAAACTGAGGTTGGCTATGACACAAAAATAGAAGGAAATCCATTACTGTTTTAAAATTGTGAATACCCATTGAAGCTGTTAAAACATATAAACTTCAAACACAAAGCTATAATGTGAGGATATACATGAGAACTCTAGGTCATTTTATATATATATATATATATATATATATATATATATATATAATGATGGTATTCAAGGCCTTTTTTTTCATTTTGGTAGCATTTTATAAAATCTATATTTTATTTAAGACTTCAATGATATATTTTAAATAAAATTTATCAAAATAAATACATTGTGTATTTTATATATTCTACTAAATATGTTATGCCAGTTTTTAACATCGAATCAATTTAAAATATTTATTTTTATCTTGTATTTCAGTCGTCAATAAAACCTTAAAAAATACATTATTTGTAGAGTACAAATATTATATATGCAGTACAGCCGAAATTCATAATGGAAATAACATTTGTTTAATCCATAGATATTCTTTTAACTTTAAGTCTCTAAAATGTCAGACTACTTTGAAAATATACTATATATAAACTCACAACACCGCTAATGTCACCCAATCTATGCCGGGAACTTGCAACTAGTGTGTAGCGTAGCTTTGGAGGACATTAGCGGTCATGTTTATTTATTTAAATTTAAGGCTTATAATTTTCTTTAGTAGTAAATTTTAGTTTGAAATAAATCATTTAACAATTTTATACTTTATTTATACATAGGCATACTATTTTTCACTCGGGGAATCAGTAAGGGTTTTTTCTTTTTGAGGAAATTATATTACCCTAAGATAAATGTAAACAATCTTAGATTATGTTTAAATATCAACCTTTTATTGGTTTAAATTATGTGCCTGGACTGGAAAAATAGGAAGATTGAAAAAGTCAAAAAATGCATTTGATATAAAAAATGTTATATATTTGCTTTGAAGCGAATATATAAGAAGTAAAACGAGCTAATATAAATATACATTACTACTGAAATTAATTATAAAAGAAAGTAATACATTTCAACAAACATCTTAAACGAAACACTGAATTATTACCTATAACATAAAATACTTGTTTTGCCTACCTGTTTTTACTACCAGAGGTTTTGTTCGTAATTCCCGGTGAGCTAGAAGATTGAAATTCAACATTGAATTTCCTGTAGAATCTTAGAATGATTTGAAAACCCTAAGCCTTAAAAATTCTAAAAGGTTCAGAATCGGTGGCCCCGAAATTTCCCCGTGGTTACCTTGGTGATAAAATATTCAAGTCTGTTCGAACACGCTGGAATCCAATTTCCTGGGGTTTCTTACATTTCTAAGCTTAATGCTGTTTTTTTTTCTTCTCTAAATTCCTGTTGGCTGACTAATTCAATGACAAAAGAGATAAGTTTGTATTTCTTGTTTAAGGATGATGGTTGCAGTGTTAAGAGTATATTTAATCCTCTCTTCTTGTGCAACAACGTCCCTTCTTTTTATAACCAGCTTATGTAGGCGTCTAACGGGAAATAAAAACGTGAAGGAAGTTCTACCACCTCTAAAGTTAAATGTTAATATAGTAATAAATATCTTAATATCCAATGATATTACGGGAGTACGGCATTTTAACTCAATAGCTTTTATTATTTAGCACAAAGATTATTTACACAGTAATTGTAACTTTGCAACCATTTTAATATATTGAGGTTAGCGAATTAAAAAAACATATTTCCAACAGTTGATTATTTTAATTTTGGGCTTTGAGAATAAAAAAATACCATAAATATGTGTTTATATTCATTCCCTTACTTCTTTCGCATCAGACAACAAACCGACCTACTCTCTGACCAAAGTATTTAGCTAATCTAGGAGAGTCAGATGAACTAAGGCAATACCATCTAAGAAGCCATCTCCCGGCCGTTTATAGCCTGGAGTATTGTTCCTCAGCCACTGGACCATAACAAGCTGTAATCTCTGAAGCAAGGAAATCCCCTTCTCCATCTTCCTGGCTCCGGAGCTCACAAGAGCTGGCTCTCCAAGTTTAGTGATCATACCGACTAGAGACGTAAGAAACACAGCCTTGACGGATCAGCAAAACGTAACCGATGACTTTTTTCTTAACCCAGCTAATAGTTATTATTATTATTATTATTATTATTATTAGCACCGCGTCTTACTACCCGTTCGGGCTATACGCACTTACGCTAATGTGTAATGGTAGGGTGATTGTGAGATGAAATGGAGGACCTACAGTTTAACGTGGAATCCGAACCACGGTGGAGGCCTGGCATTCCCCACATTCACATGATGTCTTGTCAGAGGTAGAAGGAAGGGTTTGATAATCAGATAAATCTTTGCCGGGACCGAGGATTGAACCCCGGCTGCCAGCATAGAAGTCTGACACCTTACCCCTAGACCGCCGGGTCACCCAGATAATAGTGAAGCTGGTAATGTATGCCAGCAAATACTAGTTGGTCGTACGTAATAGGACATCCCTCAGCAACTAAATCCTTGGCCCAAGACACACATGAGCTTAAATATTAGAGGTTCCGAAAACTGTCTTCTTTCCATATTCTATCCCATATTATAATGGTAATCTTCACGTTGTAAATAAAGCTCTGGGAACACAAAGAGCCTTTGTCAATAATTCCCTGTACATCTATAAATATTACATTTGCCTGTTAATTATCACACTAGAAACACTCTTAGTCTAAGACCAAATCAAACTCGGATAATCGTAACTCCAAATAATCCATATATTTGGGGATATTTCTGTTTTAGAAATGTAAAAATGGGAATGGCATAATTGGTCGAGAAAATGTATTTGTTAATAGAATGAGGAATAAGATGTTGTGTTTTGTTAGTATTTTGAATAAAGCCTGAAGCTTTATATATTATATATATATATAATATCATAGGTTGGTTAATCTAGTTATTAAGAGCAACTGCAGTGCTACTGTACTGCATTTAGCAGCAAATTATTATAATCGAAACGTTTCAGTTTATATAATTGTAAAGCTGAATTTACTATAAATGGTTTCTTCTCTGTATATATATATATATATATTAATAGTACGAAATTCAATAAAGTGAACAAACATCAATGACTAATTGTTTGAAAATTGGAAGCAACCTTTTCATAGTTTTACATTTCTTAGAAACTAGTGAATCTAAACTTATTTTTATAAATATTTCTACACTTGGATGCTACTGCATGCTTTCAGTAACGACTAAAATAAATACAATCTACTGGAAATGTTGACTGGAGCTGGAAAGACAAGTAAAATTACACCCTGGACAAATAATCACCCCTTTCCCTGCCGGCCGGATAAACCCTTCATTCGAGTCAAGTATAGTGTGCTAACCATGTCCCTTAATGTTGGGAAAGTGATACTAGGTTTTATATTATTTGCTACTGGCACTGCTGGTCACGTGTATTAGGGTGTTGCTCTCACAAATGATTATGTATGTGGCCATACGTGAGTTATTACGGCTAATCTAGATTCACTCCACCCGCTTCGGTGGCCGCGTGGTCTAACGCACTACTCTCATGTTAGATTAGACTGCCGAAGACAAGAACATCTAGGTTCTATATCGGTCAAATGCACAGATTTTTCTTAAAATGTTTCCCATTCTCCCTCCATGCAAATTCGGGTGCATTTCATCTAAATTAAGCCATCCTTATCCCTAAACCATTAGTGCAATTATTACATGGGCATATAACTCGAACGGTCAGTAGGACGCGGTGCTAAAAATACACTTTCTCTCAAACTACTTTTCATATCTTCATCCCTTATATATAGTCTTTATTAGTCTTGATTGTAAATGTATCAATTAAACATATTTTTTTAATGGCAGGCATTGTTTTAAAACAATTAAAGGTGAGTTTGTTTTTAAATATTTATAATAAGGGAACTTGAAATTGAGATAATTAAGCTACCACTCTAAGGCCATATCACTGTGATATCTGTCCCCCTAAGTTCAGAGCCACACATCACTCAATGTCTGTTTGTAATCCGTGTCCACTGTCCACTGTCCACTGTCCACTGTCCACTGCCCACTGTCCACTGCCCACTGTCCACTGTCCACTGCCCACTATCCACTATCCACTGTCCACTGCCCACTATCCACTATCCACTGCCCACTATCCACTATCCACTGTCCACTGTCCACTGTCCACTGTCCACTGTTCAATGTCCACTGTCCACTGTCCACTATCCACTGTCCACTATCCACTGTCCACTATCCACTATCCACTATCATCTGTCCACTGTCCACTATCATCTGTCCACTATACACAGTCCACAGTCCACAGTCCACAGTCCACTGTCCACAGTCCACAGTCCACTGTCCACTGTCCACTGTCCACTATCATCTGTCCACTATACACAGTCCACAGTCCACAGTCCACAGTCCACTGTCCACTGTCCACAGTCCACAGTCCACAGTCCACTGTCCACTGTCCACTGTCCACTGTCCACTGTCCACTGTCCACTGTCTACTGTCCACTGTCCACTATCATCTGTCCACTATACACAGTCCACAGTCCACTATCCACTGTCCACTGTCCACTGTCCACTGCCCACTATCCACTATCCACTGCCCACTATCCACTGTCCACTGTCCACTGTCCACTGTCCACTGTTCAATGTCCACTGTCCACTGTCCACTATCCACTGTCCACTGTCCACTGTCCACTATACACTGTCCACTATCCACTGTCCACTATCCACTATCCACTGTCCACTATCCACTATCATCTGTCCATTGTCCACTATCATCTGTCCACTATACACAGTCCACAGTCCACAGTCCACAGTCCACAGTCCACAGTCCACTGTTCACAGTCCACTGTCCACTGTCCACTGTCCACTGTCCACTGTCCACTGTCCACAGTCCACAGTCCACTGTCCACTGTCCACTGTCCACTGTCCACTGTCCACTATCATCTGTCCACTATACACAGTCCACAGTCCACAGTCCACAGTCCACTGTCCACTGTCCACTGTCCAGATGTCACTTTCAACAAGTTTTATAAATAGTTTGTGGACGGCACATATCCCTGAACAAATATTGATTTCAAGGTATTGTGTAGGACTACATTGTAATATTTTTATTTTGTGTGTTGTTGTATTGTACGTACCACTATTTCTCGATAACCCCAAACTCACAAAATGGAGTATGGATGAAGAAGGTAGAAACTTAGAGAATTGTACCAGAATCTTCGTGGAGGACGAGTGTGAATCCACAAACACAAAGTACAGAGGGGATTATATCTTTTACTTCATCACCGGAGGACAATATATTTCAGGGTTTACTCCTAATATCATGTGTCCATATGAATTATAGAAATGTGCCCATGTGAAGTTATAAGGACGTTGATAAATTTAAGACAATTATAGAAATTTGATAAAAAAAAATGTTTTTGTAAAAATGTAATAGAATTCGTATTCATTTCATTTTGCAATTAGATTTGCTTATAACCCGAACCATAAATGAGATGCAATGAAAAAAAACATGAATTAAATTTGGATTTGAACAGAAAAGTTATGAATTAAACTAATTTTGTTTGTTCATGCCTCTAAACCTCTACTAATGAGCTACTTCGGTGGAGAGTGCAAGAGGGTTTTAGCTTGGTTTCATTTTCTGCAATATTTACGAGTAGGAATACAGTTAAGGTAGTATGCAATAGGAGACAAAGGATTTTTCTTGAGTGATTAAAATACGTAGCACAACTTCCTTCGGAGGAGAAGTAAATGAGTCGGTACCATGTCGATAATGGCATGTAAAAGAACCCTGGAATATAATGTGTGAAAATACCTTTCCGGAAAAATTGTTAGGTCCTTTCGCTCTCACTCAGAGAAGTGTTCGTGTGTTTATAAAATCAGTCAGTTCAGAACGTGCACCTTAAATATATAAAGCAAATAAAATAAATTAAGAATGCGCTAAATTGTCAAATAAAAATACACATGACTTTTTTTTAAATCCATGGTTTATTAAAGTTTAACCATGCAATTTAAATTTATATTTCTAAAACTGCTTAGAAAAACAGTGAAAAAATCAAAATAAACTTGTCAATTAAACATTGGAGCTTTTTCCATGAACTATAGATAATTAAAACCTTACAACCACCAAACGTTGATGGTTTTGTCAAAATATTGTATTTATTACTACTTTATTAGTAATAATATTATTTGTTTTGGTACTTCAATAAAAACACAGCTATATAAACTATATTGATTTATATCAAAAAGAATCTCCTCCCTAAAAAGGGCGAGGAACAAAGAAAAAGCCAATTCGCTGAATTCACTGTACATTTCAAACTCATAAATAAATGCAGTAGGAAGCCGGAGAGAAAAAATTATGAGAAAAGGAAGTTTCCAGATCGGCGGCCCATAATTCTTCCCTTTCCTCCCTCTCGTGGTCGGTATAAAGGGGGTGGAGCGAGTAAAATGAGTCTGAGTTGAAGAGTTGAGCAAACACAAGGAGACGGTTATTGGTAAATGTGCACCAGTCGGAGTTCAATGTTACAAGTCACTACCACTTGTGGAGTTCTATAAAATGTATCTGTTTTG
Organism: Timema shepardi; assembly: GCA_902151425.1. Taxonomy (NCBI): domain Eukaryota; kingdom Metazoa; phylum Arthropoda; class Insecta; order Phasmatodea; family Timematidae; genus Timema; species Timema shepardi. The sequence goes on from CABFVX010003324.1 coordinate 13,683, forward strand.
CTTTTTGGTGTAGAGTATACATTTTTGGGGGGCTTGTCTTGGACAAAAGAAGGTGGTCCGGTCTATATTCTGATAGGCTCAAGTTATTTGTTGGCAAAATTTACACAACGAAAAATAAACATTTTTATTGTAAGCTAAAATTGCCACCTCAATATAACTTATTTTTTCCTCGAACGAGAATTTAACTTTTAAATTTGTTGTCAGAAATTTTAAGGTTAAACAGCTAAAGTAATTTTATTCTTTTGGCTATGGTTTTATTGGTCAGTACAGTGAATTCCACGATCTTACCTTTTCTATGTCTTTGCCTTTGGAGGGACGAGGTTATTTTTGTATAAATAATGCTGATAAGAGGTTATTAGTGATAATATTAATATTGATGTGTCTAACTAAAATTTAAAACTGAGATCTATATGATAGTAATAAGATTCGGTGCTAAATAATAATATAATATGATTGATTAAAATATTTTTTATCTAATAGAATAAATTTAATATATTATATGTGTTTATTATAAAAACTCAAAATGTTTTGTAATAATACTTATAGCACGATAATTGAGCGTCTATAAAGTTCTTACTCATTTAGTCTTTTCGCAACTTAAACTAATCAACTGGAAGTGGACAGATAAATATTAGCGTACTTAGCTCTAGAGAAACAAAAAAAAATTGATATTGTAAAGTCCACCTCATTTCGCCAAAACAGAATTAAACTCTATTCTTCCAAATTGGAACCAAAAGTACAAACCCTTAGAAAGGCACCTCTAATATCCATAGATTGATATATTGGTTCCTTTCTAGATATTAATCATGTAATTGCATTAGAAAATAAAAACACCAGGACACGGGAATTGAACTCTGGATCCTTGCCTTAACGCTCCGATGCTCGACGCTCGTTCAAGATGTATCACGTGGTCCGGGTCATATTCAGCAGATATCTTAGGGCAAAATCAATAATGGATTTGTGGAACCTATCGGCTATTTGGGGATCTCATTGAATTCACAGCCAAATAGACTCAAGGTCGAACTTGTGCTGCCATTCATACAATATTGTATTGTACTGCACATGAATAACGAAGCACAAAGCGATGGAATTATGTCAAGAATTAATATTATACCATCTTCATTAATATAATAATTTATTTTATGATAAAACTTATTTTTGTAACTAATATAAATTCAAAGTCCTCTATTGATTTTAAATTTACTTCTGGTTTATTGAATGAGAGTTACAATTTTAATCTTTTCCTGTTAGACTCAGCAATTTACTATTTTCCGGTTTCAGGATTTTCTATACTCGATAAATGACCACACAAATTATTAAATAACAATATTTAGGATAAATAAGGCCATAGCAAAACATTTTTTGAAGAATAATATCGATAGCTTGAATTCACAAATTCTAACTAATCAAAGAAGCGGTTCGAGGTTTATTCGATCGGTAAATTCAAGGGGTATGATCTTGTTGAGTAGGCACATGTATGAATATAGTTACTTAAATTCGGCATCAGTTGTCACATGACCTGGATCATTGATCTCTAAGTAGACTGAATTGATTATGAAAGGGAGGTCGGGGTTCGAATCCTTGTCAGATGAACACAAAGTATTTTTAATATGATAGTTTTCCACTCTCCCCATATATAAATGCAGGTAAACTTACCCTAAATTTTAACTTTCTCGTCTCTGGTATATTAATGTAAAGGCTCACATAGCTCAGATGGTTAGTGCGTTAGTGCCCAACAAAATTTAGCCCAATTCTATATTTGTATGGACATAAGAATGACGTTTTATAAAAAATACAATGGACATGAAGAAGAAAGCAATAAAATATAAATTATAGTTATATTACAAAAGTAAACAGTGACGGTTGTATAACACATCTACTTTTTTATAAATATATTAAAGGCTAGAACTAATTACCTTATAGAAACATAAGTATCACACAGTCTGAATCATAAAATAAAATGTTCTTGTTTGGCGGTGAATGGTCAGGGTTTGTATCCCAACTGGATATACTGAGGTAGGATTAGGATTGGTTAGTTTAGGCTAGTTTATGTTTGATTATTGGTTTAATTTTGAGTGCTGGTCAAAACTATAATTCGGGATTCTCTAGTTTACCTGACTGTAAAGGTGGTTAAAACTAAAAATGTTAACATTCTCTGAGATACTTTAGACTTTTACCAACTGATACTTTAAATATTATTTACCAGTAAATTGTAAGATTTACCGGCATTAGGAATTTTACAATAACATACATATAAAAAGCGCTAATATTTTAATATAATAGACAAATTTGAATATTGGTACGGGTAGAAAAATGCCAGCAAGTATATTCATTGAAAATTTATATTATACCAGGTCTTACTACCCATCCGGGCTAACCAGACGAACTCTCAACTAAGATGGGAACGATAAAGCTATATTTGAGGGTACATGTACTTAAATCTGTGTGTACCTTTATTAGGAAATTATTCTGGACAACAATATCCTCAGTAAACTCAGTAAGTGTTCTTACGAGTCAGATTGCTTTTAGTAAGAGAGATAATTTACAAACCATGTTGGACTAAGCGTTATTTTCAACAAAACTCCGTGGTCTAGGGGTAAGGTGTCAGACTTCTGTGCTGGTGGCCGGGGTTCAATCCTCGGTCCCGGCACAGATTTATCTGATTACCAAACCCTTCCTTCATCTCTGACAAGACATCTTGTGAATGTGGGGAATGCCAGGCCTCCACCGTGGTTCGGATTCCACGTTAAACTGTAGGTCCTCCATTTCATCTCACAATCACCCTATCGTTACACATTAGCGTAAGTGCGTATAACCCGAACGGGTAGTAAGACGCGGTGCTAATAATAATAATAATAATAATAAACAAAACTCCGCAGAGTTTCGTGAATTTGCCAGCATCCAATCTATTTGGCCATGTGTGGTGGCTTAAGAAATTGACAACCATTAACCAACTAACACTAGAATGTAACAAGAGACACATACTTTTCAAAATTATGAGCTAGTACATTTATTTAAACATAGATCACAATTGTGTTAAATAATAATAATAGTATTTAGAACCACGTCTTACTACCCGTTCAGGTTATACGCTTTAAGTACTAATTACGCTAATGGATTGAGAAGGTTTAATTAGAGGAAGTGAACCCGCATTTGCGTGGAGGGAGGGTGGAAAAACCACCCCCAGTTCACCCGACCGAGATTTAAACCTCGATCTTCCCATCCTCGGCGGTCGGGCTCAACACGACTTGCGCGTTAGCCAACTACGCCAACGAGGCGGGTAATTGTGTTAAATCTTTTAGATGTTGTTGCATCACGTTTACCTACCCATTTGGGTACTATAGTAAATTATTTAATTAAATATATATTTACTGCGTACACAATTTAAATCCAGAATAAGATAGCAGATCGAAAATACATGTGATAATCTCTCCCAGATCACCCGGGTGTTATTTTAATATGGACCATATCGTCAGCTACCTTAATCGGAATCAATTACAATCTAGTCCATGAGGCCACAGATACGTCTAACTTTGACATAATAATGTTCGTTTTAAGAGAATGTTTTTGGCTCCCACAAAATATGATTGCTGAAGGGACGCGTGGATACGGTAATTGTTAAACAATAGAGATAGATAGAGTAGCTTTGTTATTTTATACAAACTGAACATTCAAACCACTGAACATTTTTTAAAAAAAGTTACAAGATGCAAAAGGTGATGGCATAATTTATTTACTAGCGTTTTCCTTACATCTGACTAATTGGGCCACTTGTCGCTCTTATTAATAATTGAGGACACTCCAATGTGTAAATCTATAAAATCACATAAAACAACTTGGAAAATAAAGATGACAATAATTTTATAGGTGCTCTGCTAGGATTTTAAACCGATATTGACCCTCCAGGATTAATATTTATCTGACGCAGAGCCAACCCACCCAACAGAGACCTACCACTAAAACAAACTCAGAAAACTTCGTTCTTCACCTTTTTTTACACCACGAAAAGACTAAGAAACTTTGCCCCCAGCGGGATTTGAGCCGGTACGGTTTCTATACTGGGATTGGACAACTTCTCAGCTATAACGTCCTATCGATCTTTCGTCAAGAAAATGTTCCGAGTCATAACACATGACTTACACGGAGCACTTTTGATATAAACATATATCCTTGAAGGTGAATTCTTACCTGTAGGTACACGCTATTTTCATCACTTCATATAAACTAGCTATAGACGACTAGAATATGCATTGAGGATACCCGGATAATACATCATGATTGACTCTTCTGGTTTGTGAATGACGGATAGGTCAGGGTACAAATACAGACCGTCTGAACTTATGGTGGCTTTTCTCCATGTCTTCCACAATCACTCCTAGAAAATACAGTTACATTTCCTATAAACTCTTTGTTTATCATCCCTACTATATTAAAGTAGCTAAATACCTTTATATCAGACGGGTATTAGGACGTAGTGTGGACAAAATGTAACTACATAGAGCCCTGTGAGGTTAATAGACTTTCTTAGCCAGCAGTGACTGATCCTTTGCAATGATTCGAGGATATATTAAAAGAGTAAATTAAATTTGGTGTCTGCCTGGAACGTGGGTTGGAAATACAAACACTCAACGAGTCAGTTAAACAATATATTTAAATTTATTATTAGTCCGGAATTTGTATCGGCTGCCATAAAGATAAACTTGTTACACAATTAATGAACTATCTTCCATCCATTCATACGCCATATTGATGGGGGTATTAGAAGTAATTTTTTAAATTAAATGGTTTAGTGAGGTGAAAGATTTTAAAACCATTTTTAATCTTAAGCAACCCTCTGATCCCCAAATGCCAATAATCAGTAGGGAAAGGAACATTTCAATTTATAAATTAACCAATTGTTCTATCATGCCTTGCGTATAGCACAGAGGTGCTACTTAAGGAGTTAAAATATTGTTCGACAATTTATACTCCCAGGCGGGTGTCATGCAAATTTCCTCATTTTCAGCTGGTGTCAATTATTCAATTGCAAGATACATAAAGTGATCTATCATACAATCTATCATACAATCTGCCAACTATTTAAATGAAGTAGAGAATGTAATGGAATAATCTAAGACTTATCAGGTGTTGTCCCATTACTCCTTATGAATATCCATTATTGAAAATTCCGAGATGTTTCTGCACTAATGTACCATATTCATGGAAAATGAGTCGTTGTGAAAACACTAAGTGTTGTTACGAAGAAGCTATGTTAACCTCCAAATCAATTGTTATATTATTTTTACTTTCCCTCTATCTTACAGGTAGAGAAAGTATTGTGATCGTAAAAAAATCAAACTCGAGATTTTGATGAATCTTGACGTTTCATGAATACCTGAATCCGAAAAAGTGGTTTTGGAATTTCCGTCTGTCTGTCTGTACCTCCAACTAGAGCCTAAACTATTTTACTGATTAAGCTAAAACTTTATATTTAGGGTTTACATAGGGTTTCCCCGACGAGTTTTTGGAATTGGATATCTAACCCTAAAATTAAGGGTAGCTTACTGAAGGGCAAAAATAGAAAAAGTCGATTTTCTCAAAATCGGTTCTAACGATTTTGAATAAATTTCATTTATAAACATTAATAAATATTCCACACAAAATAGCTACTCTCAATACTTCGACAAAATGGCTTTAAGGGCTCCGGTCTGATGCGTAAATTAACATTTTTTATAATATCTCCAAAATATTTGAGATATGAAATTACTTAGCATTATAAATATGTATGTATATTTATAATACAAATATTTCAATCAAAACATATTTTTATAAAATCAATAACTTTCAATCTATATGCAATTATATATATATTTTTTTTTAACTTTTTGGACATTAAAGTTTAAGTATGGCGACCGTAAGAAAATCTAGCCTGAAATGTTGATGGATATCGACGTATCATGACCCCCCGAACCCTAAAAAATAGTCTTTGCTATGCCGTCTGTCTGTGTGTCTATTAAAACTTAAAATTAAGAGTAATTTTATAAGGGGCGAGAAGAGAAAAAATAGGTTTTCACAAAATCTGCTATAATAATTTTGATTAAAATTCGTATCTAGGCGTCGATTAAGATTATAAATAAACTGGCTATTTTCATTTTCCCATGAAAATGAATTTTAGGGTACTTTAGAGAACCATTAATTTTCGTATCTCCACAACTATTTGAGATACTAAACAACTTATCATTGCAAAATTGTAGGACTATTAGAAATAAAAAACTTTTATTTGACACATATTTTTATAAAAGCAACAGTTTCTGAGATATTTTCAAATATATTAATACAATTTTGTGAGCTTTAGTTGTAAACATATACTACTTAAGTCTTAACGCAATAATTCTCTAATACCATAGAGTAATTAAATATAAGTATCTAAATGTTATTTTTCCTTAAACCTCTTAGGAGAAATATTTGTACAGCTATGATATATCTCCATTTTAGACTCAATAGTCAATATTTACATTTTTTATTGGTCAAAATGTATAAATGAATAATTAAATATCAATGACGATGACTTGATTGTGTGCAACACCTAATAAAATGTTAAAATTGTAACTGGAAATCAAAATTTTTATTCGAAGTGTTGACCCTTATTGACCCAATATTAATATTTTTATTGGTTCAAACATACAAATGAGGACATTAATTCTTTAAAAATAAAAATATAAGATTTAAAACAGAAATGTTGATGAATCTTGACGGCAATCTTGCCTTCTTACATTATTCCGTTCAGAAATCTTACGAGTTTATAAAAAGAGAGAGAAAGTCTGTGCGGTGCGCCGTACCATTTATTTACTTTAATACATGTTGAACTATAAACATTGTTTTTCTATGACATTTTGTATATTCTAAATATATTTGGACATTAATATTTAATGAATGCATTATAAGTCATTTGGTTAGGTATAACCTATAAACTCAGAATTTTATACTCTTTAAATTATTATTTATTTGAACTTAATCAATTGTTTTGTCCAGACTATATAGTTTATCCATAAGTTTTGTAACAACTTTATTAACGTGTATTTATATATTTTTAGACTTTTTATCAACATATGTGTATCTTAGTTGATGATCAATTAGTAATTTTATGTTTGATATTTATATTCTGACATATTTTTTGCTGGAAGTAAGTCGTAATCTTGCAACATCACTTAAGTATTTATATCGACTTAGTAACTTTATTTCATTAAATTAATTTTCATATATATTTTTGATAAGAATTTATTTAAGTCTCAACTTTTAATTCCAGATAAAAGTTAACGGGTACTTAAACCTCCCGATAAAAATGTGAATGATAAATACATTTTATCTGGCAGATAAATGCTATTTGGCAATCATAAGACGCACTTTTAACTTGTCGACCAGATAAAAATACTTATTGGCCAGATGAATATTTATCCAGGAATTATAAGTACAGCCTTAAGAAGTACTTTCTATATTTATTATCAAGGTTCAGTGATTGTTGAAGAGAATGAGTGTCTCTTACTTTATGTCTTAGGCTAATATTGTCAGACTTTGAATGGGATTATTCTTTCTGAAGACATGAGGACTATTTTATTTCCCTACCATTCAACCCTCTAACCAATAGTCCTAGGTTCAAGTACTGTTTAAAATGTATTAACTAGGTATTGGGCATTAAGATTCATATCGCTTGGCTGTAAGTTTTTCTTTTTAGCACCGCATCTTACTACCCGTTTGAGTTACATGCTAATTAAGCTAATGGGTTAGGAATTGGGAAGGTTGAATTTATAAGAAGTTAACTTGCGTTTGCGTGGAAGGAGAGTGGAAAACCTTTAAGGGAACCTTGATCTCCCCGTACTCGGCAGTCTAGCTTAGAACTAAACCAGCGCGTTAGCCAACTACGCTACCGAGGTGGGTGCATGTAAGTTAAACATTATATTATTGTACAAATTTTCGTTCTTCGTGATGTCATTAATAAATCCCATGAATGTTTCAAATACATCTACGAACACCTTAGGGATTGTTTATGTTTAATGGGTTTACGTATAGTGAAATGTCTATTAAGGACTTATTATAAAGTTTAGCGATCAGGGGTGTGATTCCAGAGGAAGTGTACTAGCATTGGTGTGGAGGTGAGATGGGAGACCATGGTGACGAATCACATTTCTAAAATCAGCCTAATAAACCCATTCGGTGTTCGAACATCTACGTACCTGTAACCAACAGGCCTATATAACTTGAGAAAAATGTCTTAGACCACGTGACCATTTCTACTCATTTCAATATATGTAACCAAGCTAAAGGAAATAGGATTATTATTTACTAGAGGAAGGCAGGAGGATGGAGTTAATGAAGGACTAATTGTTGCTATTGAGTTTCCAGTGGAGAGAGAACCATTATTAAATATATTATAAATATAAGGGAGACTATAGTCTAGCTGTAACCAAGTTAACAACAGAACGTCTGCCTACTGACCTGTTGGACCCAGCTTCTAAACCCGACAAGGGTAAAAATCTGTCAATTTATTATATAGGGTTAATTCCGTTTCAATAAATTATTAACTAATGGTCTGGAGGTTGGGCTTGAACAAAATCAAAGCAAGCCTGTACAGAAATAAAATTCTCAAAAATATAGGACTTAGTATTATTAGTTTAATTTGGGATGGTGATAGTCACAATTTAGGATGGGTATGTATGGAAGGCGAGATAAGGTGAGTGTTTTTGGAGTTCTTATAGCAAAACTTTGTTTAGTCAAAACAAATAAAATATTGCTCCAGTAGAAACAGAGGGGTTAATTTTCTTCTTTGGATGATATCAACCATTCCTTATTTATATGTCAAAGATGTCCTAGAACTTTATGGCAGCATATAGTATTCGTTTTAAAAGCTCCTCATCAAATAGTAATATGCTCTGGATAAATATTCAAGGACTATTTAAACCACTGTATGTGTGAAATCAAAATTTGTATCTCTACCTGCGAAATATTTTATTTATTTTGGCTAAGAAATCATTTGCACATAAAACTGCAAAACCACATATATTTTCTCGCTTTCTCATCCATACCACCTTTATATATTGGTATCTGCAGATTTTAATAAGAGCTATCTCAACTCAGCAATAATTATTCGTTTTATAAATAAAAAATATTTCAATTGCAAGTTATCTAACATATTAAATTTGATATTATTATTGGTAATTTCAATGCAGGGGAAAAGAAGATGGCTTTTTTTTTTACTAGAACAGTGTCTTAAAACCGGTTCAGGTTATAAGCAACAGATGAAATTTATTCAAAATCCAAATCAGCTCACTTCCTATGAGCTTCATATTTCTCATCATTAAACATAGGAGTAATTAGTCGATATGTGTTAAAAATCGAATTGGTCGTGAGACTGAGTGACAAAACATAATGTAAAATATGTTTTTTATCATCATCATCATCATCATCGAAGTCGAAGTCAAATAGCATGCCCTGACGCTCCCTGAAGGGGAGCACGAGAGCAAGTTCCAACACGTACCGACCAACTAGTCACACTGTGTGGTTCGCAAAAATTTAGGAACGGGTTGTCGCGTTTCGTGAAGTTCTGAAACAAAGAAAAAGATATTACATATTATTAGTAATATTGGGGGGGGGGGGG
>CABFVX010003324.1:25002-88655 GCA_902151425.1 Timema shepardi
ACCATCTGGTTGTTGGTCGACCCAGAGGTCCCCTACAATCTGATATTACTTCAAACAAAGCTCTTGGTCTCCATCTCCTCCTGCTCTGCACCATGAGGTCTCTTCCACTCCCAGATGTTTCATATCTTCCCTCAGTTCATCTCACCATCTGGTTGTTGGTCGACCCAGAGGTCCCCTACAATCTGATATTACTTCAAACAAAGCTCTTGGTCTCCATTATTTTCCCATTCTAGTAACATGTCCCGCCCCTCTAGTCCCTATTTCTTTCATCGTCTGAACAATATTAGGTTGTTGCATCAAAGCGTAGAATTCAACAGTTGTTCTACTATTGTATCCTTCCTCCTCTCTCGCGGGTACACAAAACTTTATCGTTAACTTTCTTTTGGATATTCTGAGACTCTTCCATACTTTCTTTTTCGTGGTCCATATTTTGGAGCGGTACTACTGGGTTCACTGTGTAATTATATGCGTACATTTCCTGATTTGTGGACATGTTCTTTGACTTGAATAAGTTTTACAAGCTCTGATAAAACTTATATCTTCTCTAATATTATTATATTCATTGAACCAAGGCCTTTAATATTTAAATATTTAAACGTTTTGCAAAATCATTTCCTCAAACTAGGCTGTACCCTTATTTCGGGATTTTCTTGAAAGTTTCAAAAACTTAGTTTTTGATTAATTGATATGCAAACCAACTTTTTTCGTAATTTCCCCCAGATCTTTTAAAATCCATATCATTTCTTCTTCTTCGTCTTTGTACGCCATAGCTGAGATATCATCCGGATATACCTGCTATTTATGTATTATTATTATTCTATTACATACATTTGATTAATATTTACTACAACTATTACTATTTAGGCCCATTACTATGTATGTTACATTACATGTGCCACAGACCCCTTGTACCGAAAGCGTTAAAGCTTAGTTAGGCCATGTTCATTTGCCAGGAGGATTGTAACAGAAGATAATAGAGCCGTGGGTAAATACGAATTAAGTCTCACCAATATTATGGTCTTATAATAGCTAGACTTGTTTAGGTTGTGTTCGTAATGTGCCATAAGCTAAGTTGGGTTAAACAAGTTATGTCATGGTAGGATAGGTCAGATTAGGTTAGTTTTTGGTTGTGTTTTACCATATAAATCTTGCTGTCTCTTGGATCAGCTTGATAAAACATTTATATCCATCCCAAATGTATCGCCACACAGCCGTGGCCAAGTTAGTACACCAGTACGTTTTGTTTACAATTCCCAATAAGGAACTCATAGACCAACTGGAATGTGGAACTAACGCTACTCTTATAAAGGCAGGTCAAACAGGTATACGTAGACCAACTGGAATGTGGAACTAACGCTACTCTTATAAAGGCAGGTCAAACAGATATACGTAGCCCAACTGGAATGTGGAACTAACGCTACTCTTATAAAGGCAGGTCAAACAGGTACACGTAGACCAACTGTAATGCACCCTAATATAGTATGGTCAGTGATAAAAGTATATATTTATAGGTATAATATTTTCTGTTTCCTGCCTTAACACCCGTTCAGACAATCAACATATTTCTCCTCGTTCCCCCTGGGTTGCCCCAAACACAGCAACCTGCAAGCACCTCGTGTAATACTAGAACTCGATCATGTAGTTCCAGGTTTACTCGCTAGGTGCTGGAGTATTCCACATCTGCCTTTCTGTTAGTATGGAGTGAGGGACGCTATGCATATTAATAACACAAACAAACATCACAACGAGTATCCCGTTCTTTTATAGGGGCAGGGAGCAGGTTTAGTTTGTGACCTGTCAGTTCATACGGGCACATAAACACAGCTAATGAATTATTCACAGCTTTCTGTTTATTCAATAAGCGTCGAAATGATATTCCTGGTAATGTGTATCGACCTGGTTTCTACCACATCAAAAAGTTTATTTACCTATAATTTATTAATGTGGCATAGACGAGAGATTTAAAATATTTGGGAGAAGTTAATATAATAAAAAACTTACAAATTAATAATGATGTTGGCCTAATAATATTATCCTATTGTTAGTATAAAATGTTGGGTTATATTGTTAGTAATAAACGAATGCAGTCTTGATGGTTCAATACCATCCTGTTGTTCCTCATTAGCTGTGTATTAATATCCCTTCAGCGGCCGGGGTTCTATCCTCGGTCCCGGCAAAGATTTATCTGATTACGAAACCCTTCCTTCACCTCTGACAAGACATCTAGTGAATGTGGCGAATGCCAGGCCTCTACCGTGGTTCGGATTCCACGTTAAACTGTAGGTCCTCCATTTCATCTCACCATCACCCTACCATTACACATTAGCGTAAGTGCGTATAACCCGAACGGGTAGTAAGACGCGGTGCTAATAATAATAATATCCCTTCAGAGCGCACTTGGAGATTGAGTCTGTATTAACTAAAAGGTGGAAATCATTTTCGGCGGTGTCCAAAATTATGAACATTTACAGCAAACTTAGCTTACTTTACTTTCTCATGCACTTATAAATATATTAATTTTTACACAAGTTAAAATGTTTTTTGTGACTAGGCCATACTATATATATATATATATATATATATAGTAGACAAATCAACTTTAAGTGACTGGCACTTTTGTATTTTCAGAAAAGCTGTATTTTTTTCCATTCTTTGAACATTACAGTTAATTAGGCTGGTTCCACCCTAATTTTCGCTCAATTAGTGTGTCATCAAACATTCAAATAATGCCTATTTTCTGAGATATGGGAATTTTAACTGGTGCCATGCCGGAATGTTGTGAATACACAACGGTGCTAGTCGTGATGTCATGTCTGGCTCGTGGCCGCCGTATGTTTACATTGATTATATCATGCAAGTTATATCACGGTATGTTAGTTTATTGTAGTCGTTATTAGCGTGGGGTCGCTATTATATATAAAAATACTAATAGAAGGATTTAATTCAAGGAATAAAAGTCATTTTTAAACAAATAGGTAAGTAGCTTTTTATATTAATCTTGTTTGTAACTATGTTTATGTTCAAAATATGATTAATTGAAACTTGTATATTATGATTGTTAGGTATTTTGTGGATTAGGTCATAAAATTTTAGGTAATATAGTTTTGTAATTATCAATTTCCAGGTACTAAAGTTTTTCTTCTAATAATAAGCTATGCTTTTGTAACAATTTAACATTATTGTAATTTTCTTTTTTTAGATAAAATTTACAAAAATAAAATAAAATAAAAATATTATATTACTAATGTTGTTTTAATAGTAATATTATGTATTAAAATATGTGTTTTTGATTATTATTTAGAACATAATAGCTTGTTGCAAGAATTCAACTTCGCCAGTCTTTGTGTTTTTTTAGTACCAATCCCTGAAGGTTAACTGATAAACCGAAATGCTTTGTTGATCTAAATATATCAATGAGGAAACTATAAGACTTTATTTAAAAAGTTAAGTGAATGACCAAGACCTAAACTGGATTAAATGAATCAGATAACGAAAGATATTGGCAGAAGAAGGTGCAAAGTTGTAAACAAAACTGGCCCAGGTTAGATATAAGTGGAAACTTGCAGTAAACCAATCGCAAGTTATATGACCTAATGATGATGTATGGAGTAGATAAGGATAAGTGTTTTACATACTATTTAGTAACTCTTTTTACCTGAAAGTCAACGACTATACGAAGGTAACGTCGTTACAATGTAATTAATACATATCTTAAAAATAGTCAACAGTTAGCTCTTATTTGTACTAGACCGTTCAGAAATATTTTTTTTGTTTCATAACTTTGAACATGGTCTGATATACCAACTGGAAAATTTTAAAGATGGTTTTAATACTCATAACCATGGCAAGCACTAAAGTAAATATATGTTTTATATTTTAATGTTCTATCTTTATTGTTGACGTGAAATATCGTAGTTTTATCGGTTTAAACTCTTCAATGAACTATATAATGTGTGTTTAATGTGTCAACAATTCCAGGGCATACTAAGCCACTTTGTGTTTTTTGTGTCTGATTAATACATTATATCAACTTTTGTGTAATTGAAACTATTGCTATTGCTATTGTAAGTAATTTGAAAACTTCTTTGATTCGAATTTTTCACCCGGTCCCGTTAATTTTGTATTACAACAATGTTAAAAAAAAATTGTGGATAGTTTGAATTTTGGTTTTGGTTAGTTCGAACTTTTCGTAATATAATGTGCAGTATTGTTTTCCTACTTCTAGTTGCGACGCCGTGTTGTTTTATTTTTGGAAACAGGGGAGATAACGTTGGAATGCGGCAAATACCCTTCTTCACGCCCCTCCCCGTTCCCCGCTCAACCACACGTCTTTATTTTACAGTTCTGTACTCCGTTAGTCAAGGTCGAACCTCTCGAGTGGTTACGTGCGCTGTTCTTAGAGATTCGATTGTAGCGATATTCTTGTGACGTGAGAGCTTATTTTGTTTTGTTGCTTAGTTTTTAGTTGGTGTTAGTTTTGTTTAATACATACTGTACAGTAGTTCTGTGCGTGTGTATCGTGATGTAATTGTCTAAGTCTTATAAATTATTAAATTTGACCGAAAAAGCAGTGGAGATAAAGGAAGTGGAAAAGGTACTTAAAAAGAAATAAGAAATTGCAAAGGCCTTCGGAGTTCCCCCTAACACAATCTAAACATTTTTGAAAAACAAAGACAAAAGTTCAGCTTGTTTGCAAACTTAAATGTGTTTCTTTTCAATTCCTTTTAAGAATCTTAGTTTTTATTTAGAATTTTTGGGTGGTTCTAATTTTACCTGGTTCCTTAATGTTCGAATTATCCCGGTTCTACTATATTATCATAGTACTTGTTGTTTACTAGGATGTGAAAATAGAACATCTATATGAGATATGGACTACCAACTATGAGATACACATGGAATATACCTTTTTTTTTCTTAAACTTGTTGTGAATAATTTTAAATAGCATTCGATTAAAAAATATTTGATAAATGTAATTGTATTTTTCTTGCGTCGTGTTACTATTACAGAACTAGATTAGATCCATCTTAGAAATGTAATCAACCCAATCCAAGGTACTGATTATAATAATAAATTAATTTGACACTAATTTGGATATTAGATAAAGGAAAGCGCCCCCAATCCTGGTTTGGACACGGTAGGTCACGCCACTACTGATAAAGTTATATGGAACATCTTCAAGCAAAACCCTTCTAAGTGTGCTTCTAACACCTAACTATTGAGCTGGTCACCCCTTCCTCCATTTACTTTTCTGAAAATAGGCCATACGATACTTGTCAAGATAAAATACACTCCTCTATTTCAGCATTGAAAGGGGTTGTCAACACTATGCATGGTTATGTTCTTTAAAAATATCCCTCATATAACATATTTAATCTAAGATATCATCTTGATAGATAGGAATATAAAATGGATATATTAAGCTTAAAGAAGTAGGTTGTTAAGTTATTCATGCCTTATTCACTATTTTCTGTTATAGTTACAAACTATGTTGTTTTAGTCGAATTATCAAACTATTGTATTTAAAATTAATCATATTAATTATTCACATTTGCCTTTAATGTTAATTTATATTGAGTGCAGTATTTGTTTTATATATTTTTTAATTAATTCATTTCTAGCTACAGGTGTTTCATTTTAGCTCGCATTACAATTAGTTAAATAATATGTGCAATTTGATTATACATTATTTAAATAAACTAGTATTTAGAGATATAATAAAAGATATTATCTCTATAAATAGAGATCTTTATTCTTACTGTACGTCACTGATAACCAATTAGTATATACTAGCAAACCCAAGAGCCAATTTCACTATACTAAGATTAAACAAATATTTTTTTTCCTAAAGACCTTGTCTATTTTAAATAAAATAAAGTTTTTCTTAAAACATTAAAACACAAAATGACCTTTCCAGTGATGCGTTAGATGAGACAAGAAAGGGGGGCAGGAAAGGGCTGGGAGGAAATCTTTCAGGTACCGTAAGGTCTCAAGGGGTATTCCCCCTCCACGATGGGTCCCATAGCACCAGAAGTTTCGACGTAAGGTAACATTGTCTGTAACTTAACTGTCAGAACATTTTTACATTATTGTTTTTGTCCTTTTTTTTCTGTTTTGTGTCTGTGATATAGCCAATTTTCACAGCCTTAATGTTGGTGTTGTTTAACTCGCCATAGATTATTGTCAATATCAATAAATTACCAAATTTAATATAATTGGTCATAGAAATGTTGTAGCTGTTACTTAATTACACAATCTTCAACCTCGGAGGTCACACATCAAATTGTCAACCCAACATGCAAAAAGTAGTTATGTATATTAGCAATGATATACTCCTCCATGCATAGAAGGCCCAAAATGTTTTAGCATACATCATAGCATGTCTCTCATTCTCAGTGTAAACATGTTATAAATATTAAGCAGTAGGATGTAACACAGTTAAAGTCTGCATTTAGATTGTCGCCCCACTCCCATTGCATACTCTCAGTCGCTTTATGTTATGCTACCAAAATGGAAACTCTGGATATAAGACCGGTTTCTTTTTATCGTACGTCCAACAAGACAAAAGGTTTAATTTCAAGGAATTACATCAAATAATAACTTTTTTCCTTAGAAATTTAAGTTTTGATGTTCTATAAAACCGATGTTGACGGTCTATTATATTGACATTATTAACTTAATTTAAATATTATGTGGATCGTGACAAATGAATTAGATCATGTATAACCAGATATATAACAGTTTAAAAACTTGATACTGGGAGGTATAACTATGTATAATTCATGCTCTTGAAAGTTCCATAAACGATTGTAAAACTGTGCTACTTTCAAGCGAACAAGTGTGTTATTTATAAAATCCTCTTTCCGTTATCGCGATGTTGGGGTCAATTGAAATGTACTCCCTAAAGTTTGTTGACTTTGTATTCTGATACTCTGTGTAAATCATGTAACTAGCGCTACAGGATTAATATTTTCTTTATTTAGGTCCGAATTTGAAAGGACAGTACTGACCGAAAGACGTGGAACGTAAACCTTTTACATTGGTCACAAAATAAGTTGAAGTTAAGGATGCACACTACACTAGGTAATAACATGATAGGTAAGAAAAATAGAGACATAATCACCTCACTTCCATTTCAAACTAACAATCGATATAATCATTATACATTGCATTGTAACACTAGCCTCATAAAAAAAGAGATGTAATTAATAGAGATAAGATTACTTTTTACAATACAAGAACCTGTTAAAAGATTTTATCAAAAATATGTCATCCTGTATTAACATTATTTAGATAATTAAAAAGGGGAAAATAAATTCAGCTCTCCACTGACTTGTGAAAAAGTTTGAGACAAAATAAAACAGTTTGAATAAGTACAGTTAGGCCACTCTTCCCTTTAACACCCTCCCACACCTCCACACCCATTCGGGAAATACGTATATGTATTAATTACGCCTGAGTGAGGCGGGATGAAAACAATAAACTGTAGAGGAATTGTACCCGAATTTACCTGTAAGGTTAGAGGAAAATTATTTGGGGAAAGCCACCTTTATTTCAGTCGACTGGGCTTAGAATCACGATCTCCCTCGTCAGCGACCCAGTATATTGCAACTGTGAATGACACCTTAGAACAATTGACCACTGAGATGGGTCACTGATATTTACATACCAGCTTGATGTTCATATTAAGCTACACACAAGCGGGTATAAATAGGTCAACTAGAACAGGCCTGGCCAACACGTCGATCGTAGCATCATATTTGGTCGATTGCTAAATGTTTGGTGTGCAAGAAATGTTCAAAACCTTGAAAATTGAATAATGTACCATATGCTAATTGCGTATCCTATATTAGACCATTCACGTTGATATTAAACTGAGTTTCATCTCATGACCGACAGAGGTCAGAGCGAGCATAGGCACCGCTAAAAACAATGTATATCACTTGGGACACGGTAGTTGGTAACCCTGGTAAAAAGCGGATTGTATTGGATCAGTAGTTTGGTGTTCAGCGAATGTGCTGTGTGTTTATGCTTGTGTCGGGTTCATTCCTCGTTCAACTGCTCTTTCCTTCATTGTTAGCTTTTCATAACACTTGTAAGGGATATTGCCTTAAATTCCTACTCCATCTTGTAACATTAATAACAGTGAGTGTTTTGTATTCAAATAAAAGATTAGTGCTTCTAAAAGAGTAAGACTTATTATTTTCACGAAGAGTGGGAGCTGCATTTCTTCTTTATTATAATAAAAGGCAAATGTTGTTGCTTGATTTGTAGTGATACAGTACCAATACTTAAAAAAGGGAATTTGGAAAGGCACTTCAACACACTTTACGGCAAGTACCAGTTGAACTTTCCACCCAATATTGAGGTTAGAATACTCAAATTGAAAGAACTTAAATCCAGATTATCAGCACAACAAATTTTGTTCGTAAAGCATGCTTTACAATCGAAAACCGTAACCATTGCATGGTTCAGAGTAGGTCACCTTCTTACAAAGAAATTCAAACTGTTAAATATGGTAAATTTATAAAGGATTAGTTTTTAGAAATAGCAGATAAACCATTTAAAAATTTCAAAAACTAGAATGAGATTAAAACTGTTTTTCAAGACCTACAGTTATATCGAAATACTGTGATGCCGCGAGTTGAAAAAATGGGTGAAAATGTGAGTGAACAATTGCAAGCAGATACATGTAAATTTAGGGCCTTCTCTTTCCAGCTTGATGAATCCACAGATATCAGTGATACAGCTCAAGTCATTATTTTTATGCGTATGTTTTTTAGTAATTTTACCACAAAATAAAATGCTTGTCATTATTTCTCTTAAAGAGAGAAAAACAGGGCTGTACATTATTTAACACCTTTAGAAATGTCGTTAATAAGCTTAAACGACCTCTGTTTAAACAAATATCAATTACAACAAGTGGAACAAAAGCAATTACATATCATGTTAAAGGTTTTATTGCATTATGCCAGAAATATGATAACGTCCCCGACTTTTTGAGTTATAGTTTTACTATTCACCAGCAGGTACTGTACTGACCAGTAAGCGCGATGGACATAACCTTCAAGATTGTAAATTACATACGAGAATAATCTATTCAGATGCGTCTCTTCAAGATGCAAGTGGGTGGAAAAAACAATGATTTAATACTTCATACAGATGTCTGGTGGCTCAGTCAGAGTAAGTCTCTCCAAAGATTCCGCGATTTATTGAGTGAGATTAAAGTATTTTTGGAAGAAAGAGGAGATGAATATCGAGAGTTAGAGGATGTCTGACCTGGTATTATTGACACATTTCACTGGCAAACTGAGTTCTTTGATACTATAACTCCAGAAAAAATATAAAATTATTATTGGCATGATCAGCTTAATTTCTGCCTAAATCAGTTCCAACTGATGATCACTGATCTCCAACCAAACTATTTCGACCACTTTCCAAACATGCAATATCCCAAGTAAAACTACCCAGGTTTTGAGTTCGAAACCTAGAAATATGTTTTTGAAATTGTTTACGTTCTACATTAATTTCATTCCACATAAAGTGACTTCAAATAATCGAAGATATTGTTAATTATTTTATTTTCCATTCAGAGAGGTCTTAAACATAAATAACATCGCAGGAAATATCAGTATGATCTTCTCTATGGATAAAGCGTCTCTTTAAAATGAGATATAAACTCTACTGAGTGACTTGTTCTTAAAGAGACGGTCATCAAAAGAATAATTTTGGAAATATTTTTCCCTGGAAAAGTACACCCACATAAGAAAATGAAGTGGAATGGTTCACTCCTGTTTTGGTTCAACGTATTTGTGTGAATCGACCATTTCCTGCTTGAAATTAACGAATACAAAACATCAGTCCAGTTTAACAGATCTGCATTTGGAAGGTTCATTGAGACTTGCCCTGCCACAGTATACACCTGATTTTGGAAGTCTGGTGGATGACATTAAACAACGATCTTCTCATTAGTAAGAAACCAGTTTTTAAATATAACCAGTGTCTTAAAATGTCAACATTTTGTTCTTTGTAGACAGTATTTTTTGCATTATTTTTATCTTTATATGCAGATGATTTTTATATCTATTTTATATGGGTATTTAGAGGAGATATAGGTCCCAGTAGCTCACTGTCGGTCGTCGCTAATAAAAGTAAATCACAAAACAAAACAAGTTGGCCAGGCCTGAACTATAACACTTATAGCTACAAACAAGCAAGTGTAAATATATCAACTAGAACACTTATAGCTACAAACAAGCAAGTATAAATATATCAACTAGAACACTTATAGCTACAAACAAGCAAGTGTAAATATATCAACTAGAACACTTATAGCTACAAACAAGCAAGTATAAATATATTAACTTGAACACTTATAGCTACAAACAAGCAAGTGTAAATATATCAACTAGAACACTTATAGCTACAAACAAGCTGGATATATGTATAATGATCTTGTCATAAGAGTTTTATGCTGAGTTTATATGCAAATTTAATATAAATTATAAGGTATCGAAGGTATTATGTTAATGCAATGAATTTTAATTTATTTTTTGCACATCACAATGGCATACCAAACATTTATTCATATTTTGTATTTGTATTAGTCTTATCGTGTAGTGGGCTTAGAAGAAAATATATATGACCAGATTGTCTTATTAGACGAATAGGTTTTAGCAACCCCTTTCAAATATATATATACTACCATTAAATTTGTTTCGGTTGCTATTTATATTTATAAGCAACAACAATATCATTGGTCTAACTTAAACATAGATACAACGTAGTTCTACATAGAGAGAGAGCTCATCATGCTTGGGCCACACCGGATGGGGCTGGTCAATGCGGTTCTTGATATTTTACACTTGGTCTCCAAAGACCAACAGGTCCGGGTTTATTTCCTGTCCAAGTGGATTATGGGTGGTTTTTATTTAGTGATTAGTGCTAGGGCTTTTTATCTTCGGTGGGTTTAGTTCTAAAAAGGAGAATAACCTCATCTCGTTCCCATAAATTAAGCTGATTTTTTTTAAACAGAATAGTTAAACAAACTGTAACAATTTAATTTATACATTTTCGCAATGTTTTCTTTACTTCAAATAATACAAATCATTTCATGAATAGAATAGATATTGTGCTAAATGTATTGATTTAAAAATGTATTATACAATTATTCATAAATATAAACAATGCAGTTTTACATTAGAATAAGTGTTGTACTCTTGATTATAAATATTCATGTGCTTTTCTACCTAGAATTTAACGGCAAAACAACATATCAAATAACCAATAATCGTAATTTAAATGGACTGTTCTCCAATTACCCGGTACGTTTATCGAACCAGGTGTACTTTTTCTGAACTATAATTCACTCAGTTTATTTGCACTCAAATATATCAAAAAATTTCAACTGGAGCTTTGTTGATCTATAATTATTTTATTTCAAAATTACTGTAGAACTGAATTCAATAATTATGAGAGAGCTATTATGGGATATAATAAATTATAAAACATACGATAGCATAATTTTTATCGTTCTTTTATCGAGCATTGTCCTACTAGCTATTTAAATGAACTACTATTATTTTCACTAATACGATAGGGATGAGGAGTTATTTAGATCGTATGTAACAACATCTGCATTAAATGAAATTAGAAATCCATCTAGGAATAATCTTTTCCAATTCACCTTGCCTTTGTTCGATCACCAAATTACCACTGACCGGCAAATAAGGAAAGAAAAGCATGATGCTGGTCCTGCTATCATTTATATGTAGAATTATAAGACAACATCTAATTGAATCTAATATAATTGAATTAAGAATGGTGTATGTATATAAAATATATGAAAAGTCGTTAAATTATCTAAGTCAAGAATTCTAAATGTTGGGTCCTTGGACCCCCAGGAACAACGAGGTTAATTCAAGGAATACGTTATATAAGTTATATTTTTTTAGATATTATAAAATGTTTTATAAAAGGATAAGTAATTGGTATATACTTAGCCTCATGGAAATGCCATCCCATATTAAAGCTCGACCAAAAAGTAAGGGTGAAAAATTGGGAACCGGCCACGCCCCTTGTGAGGAGCATTTAGGCACTAACTTTTATTTTAGTTTTCTCGTCAACCAGAAAAAAAAAATCATTGAAACATTTTATAGCCATTCCAAAAACTTATTTGTGCGATACTTTAATGTTCTTTGAGGTATACAAATTGTCTTGGTGTTTAATGCCCAGATCTCATTGATATTTCGAAATCACGCAAGTAGTCCCATTCCTTTACATACATTATCAATAAATATTAATGTACAGTACATTGCAAAAATAATAGTTGGTTTTTAATTTATATTATAATCCTTTTAACATTTATTTTTAAAATATATTATGACTAAAAATGTTCAATTATATTATCTACATTTATTTTGTGTTTATTTTATTTATTCTTACATTAAAACATATATTATTACTAATTTATCCCTATAATATTATACATTTATAATTATCAATTTTTTAAATCACTAATTCTACATCAAGGGGTCCGTGAATCAGCAATTCTCTGGTTTGAGGGTCCACGTGACTAAGAAGTATCGCAATAGACTGGACTGTCCATGATGTAAATTTCAAAGCTAAAATTCTACTCAAGCGCACTTATGGTGTTTTTTACTAAATGGTTTTCCACTCATCTTCCATGCAAATAGGGTAGGCTTCCTCTAAAATAATCCATTCTCATCCTGGTCACATTATCGTAATAATCACAATATTACCAACGCGTATAGCCAGAACGGGTAAAAAGATGCGACGATAAAATAAACAGACATATTTACTGTTTAAATTCCTTCCATAAGCTTTAGATAATATACTATTTCCATTAAGTTCACTAAAATACCAATCACGAATATAAGGAATAGTAATAAGATGATTATATATATATATTATTTGTATATAATATTAACCTTAATTTATTCATAATGACATTGTAATTAAATTATTTAATATCTCTATTAGTGATAATAAATAGTAGCCAAACGTATATTTTCACATTTCACGCCACGATGAGAAATTTAAAATGATCCTTTGCCCCCCTGCACCAACACACTCGTGTAAGTATTGGGTGGCTATTTTTTCTAGCCACAGAGGAATATTTCATTTGCCGATATACAACTAAACACAAATCATGGTTTCCATCATGATATGAACAAAAAAATATATTACAGATGAGTCACTGCACACAGTAGGAAAAAATGGGAAATTCACCGAGAAAAAATTAGTTTTAGTTTAGGCTGCTATTTTTATCGACATCCTGGACCCCTTAAACTTCAAAATGACTGCTCGTTGTCAAATGGGCTCACTCATTTTCTCGTAATCTGAACCACTGGAAATGGGCTTATCAAATTGAATATAAGATGGTATATATAAAATAATATTAGTTTGCTTATATTATTTTACATAAGTATGCTACAAAGCAATGTAGACCCCATATATATACATCTTGTAGCTTCATCATATTATGCTACTGCAAAGCACAAAACACGAAAACTGGTTCATTTTCAAACTCAGTATAAGATTCTAATATTTTTATAAAAAAATAATTTTAAATTGTGGTTGAACTATTGCTAAGCATTCCTACATATAAATTAGAGTGGGTGTTTTTATATTAGCTTTATCATCAAAACCAAGAAAATTCTAAAAACTAAATATGGCACTGGTTGACGTTCTGAAAGATACCATTAGGGTTTCCCTTGTTCTTAAAATATTACTGTACATTTATATCCGTAGGTCTTGACCAAGTGAGTCCATGTGGGGATGATTTAAAAGCTGAGAAACATAGAAATAAGATATTTTGCTCTTCTAAGTGGGCAACTTATGCTTACAAAAAAAACTTAATTGGCAAATGTAATATATAATTAACTACGTGACCACCGGTTCGGTTAACTTTAAAATCAATATTCCTTGAAAGATTAAACTTTACATACTACTTTGAGTGTGCACCTAAGGAATATGCTTTGGTTTCATATTTGTTGTGAAATTGAGGTGTTAATCCACGTGATCATGGGTTCTGGTAGATTCGGAACCAATTGATATAAAAATCCGAAACGAAGCATATGCAAGTTATGTAAGGAAATATAAAAATATATTGTTGATAAAGATTTTTACTTTAACATATATAATGATCCTGGCACCATACACCATTTGACCACATGTACAAGTGGATATACAACTAATATCTTGGAAATATGAAGCTAAGCATATCTATATAAGAAATATTTAGAGTGTGAATCCTAGTTTGGTCCATTCAGATATTGTGAGCATGAAATCTTAAAATGGCATTGTCATAAGTTGGTGTTGTTAATAAAATGCTAAATATTTTCTCGCTAATAGTATGTTTTCTTTAATAAAGGGTGTTAGAAAAAAGGGTTTAGAGCCTTAGGATCTTTCAAGATTCACTAAAGTGAATAAAACATTTCTACTAAACGTAGGCTGCAAACCAACTCACAAAGACACAGGCAACTATGTTTTACAGTAATGAAAATAAATTGGATACAAAATTAAATGTTATTTAGGTTTGTATGGAACAAATTTACTACCTCATCACTACAAAAGGTGATCTATATTCTACTATACTTCCATTTCCAGACCAACTACTCATCTTCAATTCCGACTATTGCATCTTCTTTGAAAAATCCATGGCTTCATTCAAATCGTGTGACGACTATTTTCGACTACCTGTTATAAGTCTGCTAGATCAAATAACGGAGAAGAGAACACTAAACTTTTTAAATATCCCCTTAAAAAGTAGAAAGATTAAGGTCAGAAATCAGGGGGCCATGCGACTGGACCTCCTCAACCTATCCATCTTCTATTAAGTGTGCCATTGAGGTGATGTATGACAATTTTCAAAAAGAGAGGCTGAGCCACACCATTAATAATCCATATTCGTTGTCTTTCTCTAAGGGGCACATCCACCAATAGATTTGGTAAAACATTCATTACAAATAATGGTAGCCTGCACCATTTAGAATGTTCAGCAAAACGAGTGGTCCTATTAGTTTATCCCCTAGAATGGGAGTCAAACATTTATCGAATATAAATATTGGATAATTGGCTCAATAATGGAGTGAGGATTACCATATGACCATTCATGAGTGATTTAAAAGTTGACAATGCCATCCCTAGTAAATCCAGCATCATCAGTAAAAATAATCTCAACGCAACGAATCATGGGTTCATAGTTAATTTTCCAATAATCTCTTGGCAAAGAATCACACCTTCTTGGTAACCAGGGGGATTGAGAACCTGCACTCGTTGAATATGGTACGGGTATAGCAGATGTTCACATAGTGTTCTTAGGACCAGAGGTGCACTGATACCTTCAATCATGGGCCCGTCCTTAGGAACCACAAGGCCAAGGCCTCACCTACATTTAAACAAAATTGAACATAAGATTTATATCTCTTTCTTTTTAGCCTATAAAATATTCTGCAAAAATACATGAATATGAAGTGTAGCATCAGTTTACACACGCAGTAAATTATTGAATTCATTATACAGTATTACAGTCAAGGTTATTCATTCCTCACTCCAATAGCTACGTGAGAACTATACCAGCGCTTGAGTGACTGAATATAGAACCTGACGCAGGCCAGCACTGAGCGGCCCTCTCAGAGAAGCCACGCCCTTTGTGAGATGTTTCTCGAGGTCAAAGCCCCTACATTTCCATTGCGAGCTTTACTGTAGCGAATAGGGCAATCTGAGCTGGCCCACTATACCATAGAATTGATTTATATAATTTTCGTTTATGCAGAGACAATGATTTGTCTATGTGAGAGATGCGTCTGAAGGGGGTCCCGAAGGATTGTGGGCCTCAAAGATAGATTTTTAATAATTTGAATAAATAATTAGATAAAACTTAATTGAGAGCAGTAAAATGAAATTAGTTACAACAACACCAGCTTTTCGATTAGTATTTCTTAATTTTTTTCCCCCTCCTTTTCCTTGGCTACATCACTCATCTCTCTCCCTTCCAGAGGTCTACTATTCATCTCTTCTTTACTTCTGAATCTGCGTCGCTCGTCTCTCTTCTCATGAGGCCCCATCACTAATCTATACTCCCCTCCTAAACAACGTCACTCATATTTCCTCCCCTCCTGATGCCACGTCACTCGTCTCTCCTCCCCTCCTGATGCCTCATCACTCGTCTATCCTCCCCTCCTGAGGCCACGTCACTCGTCTCTCCTCCCCTCCTGAGGCCACATCACTCGTCTCTCCTCCCCTCCTGAGGTCACGTCACTCGTCTCTCTTCCCCTCCTGATGCCTCATCACTCGTCTCTCCTCCCCTCCTGATGCCACGTCACTCGTCTCTCCTCCCCTCCTGAGGTCACGTCACTCGTCTCTCCTCCCCTCCTGAGGTCACGTCACTCGTCTCTCCTCCCCTCCTGATGCCAAGTTGCGCGCCACCCTTTCCGGTAATTGTTGAGTGTAGTGTTGTAAACATGACCGTTTTCTAAAATCAGGCCTGCGCGCTACTTGTGTTTACTCTTATGTGTGCGTGTTAACAGATTTTTAGTTTCGTTATCATTTATAGTAGATTTGGAACTCTGTAAGAAGAAAAAACATTTACTTTGTTACAAATTTTGAATATAAAGAAAAAACATTGATAATTTATAGTGATAATCAATGATTCTGTTTCACTGCCGATGCACAAATAATCGCTCTATTGTGATTAATTGGTACCCACATAGGTACAAGTATGGATATTGTCAAGTACTAAACATTAGATACAGGCAAGAATAGATCAACACAGCTTTGTAGAAAGTTTTATTTGCTTCATATCAGTGACCATCAGTTCATGTTGATACATAATAGCGGGGTTTTTTTTTGGGGGGGGCAATATGGTGTTAGGGAAATTGAAAGTGGTGTGTTTTCCTCTGATTACTCACGTTATCTAAACTTACACTATGACAATGCCTTCTTAAGGTGAATTACGGTACACTTTTGAAATACAGGCTAAGCTCTGTACCAAGATATTTAAATAATAACTAGTCCAAATAACTGGTTTTTTTTAATTTCTCTTTTTTGTAGTTTTTCAAACTTTCGCCATAAAATCTTATTCAAACTTTTATTTTTATTCAACAATTAAAGTTTATATTTCAAATTTTACACTAAATTATTTAAGATTTGATTTAAAATTTATAATTTTAAATTTTAAATAAAAATATTTGTAATATTTAAAATTATACATTTATATATATTTTTCGAAATATTTATTTAAAGTTTAATATTTAAAACAGCCCTTCCCTTTCCTTTTAACTACCACTTTTATTTGAAATCCATATTCCTAAATAAGACTATTAATTGCCAAAACTATCAATAGACCTATATGTTGGTAAATAGAGCAGCACAAGACTCTCCACACCCATGACTCTGTGTTATTCGTACACGTAAGTCTTGGGCACAATGGGCAGTGCCCAGGAGCCCCTGTCTGGGATTCCCCCATATTTCTAGTTGTGTGAATTATTGACCGTTTATATTTTTATTCCTGTGGGCAGGTGGATCTGGTAGAGTCTTAATGCATTTTTTCCAGGTTCCTACAATGCTGTTAAGAAAGCCCTGACTTATGGATGTCATTTAATAAGTACATGGTGTCAAAAATTATCTTTAAAAATCATTCAGAAAATTATTATGTCTTGAAACGTGATATATTTAGTCAGATTTATCAATCTATTTATAATATGTTTACATTTTCTCTTCTTTCAAAATGTTTTGAAGATGCAAAAGTTAGTGCGGTTGTCGAAGCTAAAGAAGAATTTCGACTTCAGGTTTTCAAAGCTTCGCACACCTATACTCTTAGTTATGATATTTCTTTATATGTTTTATATACATGTTATTTTCTATTTACAAATTTTACAAGGTCTGTTTTATTAGTACATACAAATTTAAAATAACCGAAACTTAGGTAAGAACCTAAAAAAATGGGATGTGAGGCTCTCAACATATTGATGCTACTCTCAAAGAATTCGATATTTATTGTAAGTTTATCTATCACCGGTCAGCTTGTAAGTGCAGAGTCAAGTATCTAAAATGTGAGATATTTCCTGTTCAACTCGCACGTAGACCCGTAACTACTGATTTCAGTGGGAGAGCATCGAATCTGTGGGAAGCGATGGCGTGATTTTCAACGGCTTGGATATCAGCGAGTTGATTGGCGTTCTATGGCGTCATTGGATCCTCTTGTGTGGGCAATTTCTGGTTATTTGTGCTAAAGCTGGGCTCTAGAGAATTCCTGAGGAGTCTTTACCAGGAAGTTGACAAGTGTAGTAAGAGATCTTAAGCTCTAGCATGTGACCAGGGATAGGTGAACTTAGGACTTGTCACTACGGCGACAGTGTACGAGTACAAATTTAATTTAATAAATCTATATTAATATTAAGTGCCTGACTTTATTTTAAGATACCTGGTTATAATTCACATATTAAAATATAATAGCCATCAGTCTCTGATATTTTGTGTCAGATAGAGGAATAATGTCGTCCCAACATTACAGGAAACATTTAAAAGGTCTGTTTGGAGGGCAAGATCAAGAACGAGAAAAGATAGGTGTTTCGGTTTGACTGTCCTATGTTGGTATATTTCACTGTCATTTTATCATAGTTTCTTACCATTTACAATTCATTATAATTTGTGCTTTGCTTTATTCGTCAGAACCTACCTTCTTAAATATAAATGGAGAGGAAGTATTAATATGGTGCTCTGAAACGTAGGAAGAATAATAATAATGAAGAAATTGAAAAAAAGGCTAAGAGAATCCTTAAATCGCTATATAACCATAGCCGACGGTTCTGGTTTCAGAGTCCACAGAACAGGCTTCGGCTACTGAAATGATGGAACAACGAGCTTGCAGATTCTCATTATTAATGAAACTAATTTAAAGACTGCAGTTTTTGATTATATAGATAGTGATAATTATGAGCCTGCTTCCTCACATATAGTCCAATATGATAAACCAGGACATAAAGTAAAGTGGGGTTCGACTTATCCCAGAAAATGGCAAGGGAATTATGTGTGAATATCATACAAGATGATCTAATAGATGTTGTCCTCACTAAATAATACTCATTCCCCACGACGTAGCTATATAACGACATTTCAGCAAGGATAATTGTCATATAACATTATCGAATGGAGAGAGGCTTCTTGTCACATAGCATGTGTAAGCTAAGACTTCAGTTTTATGTTTTCCGTGAAAACCATTTAGCAAACAAAGTTTCACGTAAAAGATAATAGATTTTTACACTGGTCAACGTTGTCAAATACCCTGTCATGACATGAGATTTCTCAAGAACATGAATTGCGTGTGTAATTGGAAGGAGCTACAAATACGTTTATCACAAATTCAAACATTGATGCTAAAAATCAAGTGGTGTATGGAGAATAAAGGCAATAAGTGAGGGTAATTTTAGGTTTATCTGCCATAATTCATCATCTGGTCTTGCATAACCTATCCTAGCGAGGAAACAACGAAAAAGGGAGAATTGTTCATAATGGTAATTTTATGGGTTAAATAGAATTAATGGAAAAATTCGAACATATCTAGAAATAATATTTGCGTGAAATTGAAAATAGATGGGAGACTACATCTTAAATTTAGTAAAAACATCCAAAATGAAAGTTTTGAAATTATAATTGTTAACACAATCAAGATGGCTGTAAGATCTATGAAAGCTGATAAATGTTACTTAATCATACGCACACCTGACGTTAGCGTAATGGAACGTAGTGATAATGATATAACGTATTAATATTGACGAATATTTTCTAAGCTTCATTCATGTTAATGACACAACTGGAGCTGGCCTACTATCTCAATATTTAACATACCAGTGAGTGCCTTTAGAGGCCATAAATGTGTTAAGGAAGTTAATATAAAAGGGCGCATTAATTGTGTCAATCTTAGCTCAAATGATTACAGAAAATAGAGCGACACAATTTAAGGTATTGAGATTAATACATCTGAAGGAACTTGTAGAAAACTTTGCCCAATAAATATGTAGCCTTGCAATTATTATTCATATGACTGAAACTTTAGCTTCAGTGGAAATAAGCTTTTCCAAATTAAAACTAATAAATCAAATTTAAGATTGAACCATAATTTGGATCTACCATCCAAATAAGAGGGTTCAAAAACTTCAAAAAAGGAAAAATAGAAAATAACAACAACAATCGAAAGAGTGGGCTGGGTGAGTGAACTGGTTATACCCGCTGGGTAAGCTAAATGACACCCAGCGCACGCAATTTGGGATAGATGAGGGCAAGTTCTCACGGCCGTCCTCAACGGTCGATAAACACAGCCCAGAAGTTATACCCTTATTGTGATTACTTCACAAGAACCAATTCAACTTAAAATTACCGAAAGATGATACTAATATAAAGAGAAGGAACGAATATCACCGTCAACAGTAATTTATTATAATTACCCAAAAAAGGTTCGGCAACAATGGATACAAGTATATTAACAGCTAAACAAAATGCAACTTTTTTACAACATTTTCTTTTGGCGTCTTCATACCACTAGCGCTAACTTTAAGAGCAGCCTTCATCGCACGCTACAAGAAATAACCATTAGGCATGAAGGCTAATACCCTATTATAATCTCAACCTAAGAATTAAACGTTAACATCAACAATTACTAACACCTAGTCAATATGCATTATTTACATCATTTTACCAGCCCCGAAAGAATGGGGAAAATATACAATTAAACCCTAGCTTTTTTGTGTGAGCTGAGGCAAATATTAGACAACAACTTTGCTTTTAATTGGCCAACAACTCTCATTAGTCCTCATAACTCGGTTGCTATGGCAACTTCCCATCTAAACATATCACGCGCTGAAGGCGCCCAGCTATTCATGTTCGGAGGTGAATATCCATGTATTAACCTTACTAAAACTACCCTAACACAGTAAAAATTACATATAAACCTCGCAAGGTTTTATTAAGTTAAAGTCAACAGGCGATGTTGACGAATGACATAATTTATAATATATTTTAGTCTAATGCCAAATTTACCTATCTTTGACAAACAATTAATCAGAGCAAGGTTTTAAGGAACGAGTCCATTCAAATTAAAGCGCTAAACCTAACATGATAAATAGAGATAAAAATAGGAAACCACTAACTATAACTAATACACAATTTAAATTTGATACGCCCAAAATATAAAGTCCAAAGGGTCAGGCATCTCAACCCATTTATCTTTAACATTAATACGACGGTAAAATAGTAAACCATACACAAAAATATCCCAATAGTTAGAGAAAAAGTCTCAAGTCCAGATATGTTATGCATTCAGCCAAGAGTAAAGTTTTTGTTTATACGTAGACATAGCTTGAAATGTCAATTAAAGCAAGTTTAAAACTTTTAAGATATTTACAAGTAATAATAATCGAAGTGCCTAAAAAGAATTTTGAAAAGCCAGACATTTAACCAAAAAGGAATTTAGCTTACATTGTAATTTTCGTCGCTATCACCTATTCAAGCGACCTTCACCGCCAGCCCAAGAGTGGCTCACAATTCACAGGGTCGATCTTTTATACGCACTAAAACAGCTTGCAGCACATGGAAAAAGGGGGGGGGGCAAAGAACGTAGATAGGGTGGAGAAGCTTCTAGGGGCCTCTCGTAGCCAGTAGATTCTCGCTCGTAAACTCGGTGGAGTGTTACTTCTTTTCTTCTTATGGTCTTTGGACAAGTAGAATTGGCGTGATGTTTTTTAGCGGGCACGCCTCAGTATTCGAAGGAAGGTCGTGATGGTCGGATGTGTGATGATAGGTGGCCCGCAGTGTTTACATGAGAATGGCCGCGGGCGTCTTCGTTGAATAGGGTAAGTTTGCAGTTTCCAGTATTTTGTAATATTAGCTAGCGGCTAATGTTACAAGATCTACATTTGACGAAACAATACTTTTGCCCCATAGGTGAGGTCAGAGTACGTTCGTTACGGGATAAAAGTATGCATTATTAATATTGTAGAAAATAATTTATGATATAGACTTTTACACTATAAAACCTAACAAGACATAAAAAATTGCACTCTAGGCATTACTGAAGAAATTAAACTATTTTACTTTTTTTATAAAGAACTTATCTCATTGAAAAATACATTTCCTTTACATACAAACTAGTTTGGAAAACACTTTAAAGGTTATTTAAAACTTATCTAACAATAGTCACACATGAATTCAACTGACCTTTCATAATTAAGAAATGCTTCATGCCACCATTCTTTGCAACTCTTGCAGTGAGCACAGTCTTCTAGAGGTGGATCTTTGTACTGTCCTTCACAGCCGGGGCAGAAAATATCTTTATCAAATTTGATATTGTTGTTTTTATTTCCTTTGATAGATACATAATTAGAGTATTAATTTTAGATCTGAACAATGATTTCCAAGCTTGACCAATATCATTTTTACTTTCTTCTTTAATCATTAAACTATTTTTAAATGGTGCCCCTGTTATTATTAGAGATATTTTCCCTCTCTTTCTTCTATTTTGATTTTCTGTTCTTTTAGGTAATGGTATCAGTTCTACTGGATAGGTCGTATGTTGTTGAGGTATTAATACAGATTTTAAAGTGATTAATGGTTTATGGTTTCTTGTTTCAGCCACAAGTGTTGAGGGCGAAGGATCTGTTGTAGTAGCTGAAGGTGTTGATGGTTGAGAATCTCTCATGGCAGCCGAGGATGGTGATGGTTGAGAATCTATTTTAGAAGCCGAATTTGTTGATGGTTGAGAGTTTGATTGGTAGCCAAATATGTTGATGGCGGATTCTCAGATGTTACGTTTGATGAGCCATTAGATTGGTCCTCGACAGCTGATGGAATAAACTCTTCTTCTGAAAATACGTAACGGTTAACAGGGAAAATACCACACATATTAAATCCTTTAATACCATTTGTCGTTGTGGCACATCTTTAGTAGGCATTGCCAAAAAAAATCTTGACTTAAAATTGGGAAATTGAACGTCCGGGTTAACTCAATAACCATTGTTTGCAAGTTTGTGAGTAAATATATTTTAGTGGCTTAACAACATCTGTCCAATGGTTGCAGCGTGTGAGTACTATGAGAAGGTTTGGACAAGAGATTAAAAGAATGTATTCTGCAGATGAGCACAGCATCCAAACTCATGTGTGAAGTGTGTTGTCTACAATAAGCAACATGGGGTTCTCTAAACTTGCCATTAGATTTTTATGAAAATGCTTCAATCAGTCTTTAAATCCTTCTGTGTTTATATATCCACTCTAAGAACATATTATAGTTGATCCTGGAGGGGCTCTATTCATTAGCTCTTCTTTTCCTCTTTTTCTTGGCACATAATTTCCACTTTAACTTATCACTTACAGCACAAACAATGGTTATAAGCTGTCCTCTCTCTGCAGACACCATTTTACCAACAGCTTTTTTTCCTGTGCTAGCAACAACTATTGGAACTTTATTTGGAACTTTAGTTATTCCCGATTCATCCATTTTAAAAATTGGAACTTAAATTTCGACATTAAGGCTACAAGATTGTCAAATAATGCATCCACTTGAATTTTGTCAAAATGCATCACTGGAGAAAGGCCAGTCTTTTGAGGAATACAGTGTCAAGTTAGATTTCTTCATAAAACTGTATGCCCAGTTTTTACAAACTAGCTTTGTCTCTTTATCATATGTTTTTTTAACATTTATCTCAGAAAGTTTAAATGCTAATCATCTTAGATATGTTAATGTCAATCCGTAATAACACGCATCAAGCTCCTTGCAATGTTTAGCAAAGTCATTTTCTTGTCTTTCGTCAAATGTCTTTGCAAACCAAGCCAGTTTATTTGTAACAAACCCCTGAAACACCAATAAAATTAATTCAAGGTGTATTTTATGTCATAGCTCTAAACTTAACTTTAAATTTAAAAAAGGTTTTATCAAATACCATATAATTGAGATTTTTCTAAAGTTTTCTCAAAGTAGCTTCCCATATTTCAAAATCTTTTGAAATTTGTCATTTTGAAACTTCATCTTGAAGCATTTGTTTGGATCCGTTAGTCATTTGTTCATTACATGGTTTAATATTAGTTTATTTTTATAAGACCTGAAATATAAATTGGACCACGTGCCTAAATATCCTAAACAAACTTTTGTTATTCTGTAAATATTCCACGCTTCACCACTGATCTTCCAAATATACTAAGGGTAATACTAGAGGTAAACATTAATTTGCAATCAGAAAAAAATGGTTAATGGGTTGATATAAAGCTAGAAATACTCGTAATCGAGAGTTGGGGTAAGAGTACGCAGTGCGTACATATGCCCCGCCCCTTCGAGCGTCCCCTTGCACCACTCATAGTTTTACAACTCATCGGGAAGTGCTATCACCTAGTGAGAAACGTCCTAAATAATGTGGACACTTTCGTTTGAATTAAAACAGCTCTCTAGAAATATAACATTATATCTTAATTTTAATAAATATTTTATGTAGGTATTACGTTTGCTAAATACTGCCATAGTAAATCATAATGCTTAAAACCACAACTTAACACGTTGTTTGAAATCTGTTTTCTGATTCAGCTCAAACTATGTTGACAATCTATCTGCAATGACACCTTCCTAAAACCAAACAGTATGGCCAACTGCTATTTTGCCAAAATATAAATAAACCCTACGTGAACTCTTACCCCAACTAACACTAATATATGCATGGTTCAATGTATTCACCGTATTAGAGTAATTTATTTATTCCCAAAATAATACATCAATCAATAATCACTTTTTAATCAACATAATATAAGATATATGTACCCTAAACTATTTTTTGTTTAGTTTGATTCATATTATCTAAATTGTTATTCGATTGGACTGCTCAAATCTTTTATTTAAAAAAAACCTCTGGGGCACACATTAGAAAGTCTCCAGTGGCCCAAATTGGCCTAGGACTGGCCCGGCGTTTATGTGACTGTGTTTTAGTAAGTGTAGGGCCCAAAAAGTCAGGTGACAAGTTAAAGTGATCAGTTAATAAAATGAGTAAAGTAAACTCTTTGTTTAAAATGTTTTCTTTATCAAATCTGCTAGAAAAGCTTGAGGTTTGGCGTTTAGGAGCACATCAGCCTATGACGTTACAATTATGCAGGTAAATAGCAAGAATAGAATAACTTTTTATAATTATTGAATAGATAAAAATATTGTTGTTAGCTTTGAGTGAAGAAAAACATAGATATTTTTGTTTATTTACTATTTGGTGGTGAGAAGTTAAGACAGTGAAAGGCTGAAACTTACATCCTAAGTTTGTGATTTGTACAGTTTTCTCATGGAGCATTCCTTTGAGGATTTATTTTCTGAAGTGTGCGAGCCCTTGCAAATAAAATTATCCAATCAGTTGCAACGGCTGAGTCAGAGAGTAGTTTCATTCCCAACGTTAAAAAGAATTAAGACGTTTCTTAGGAACGCCATAGGACAAGACACTGGCTGTTTGTTATATACATAAGAAAGAAATATGCTAAAACTCCAAACTTCATCAACATATTTTCCATTCAGAAGAACAGATGCGCCCAACTATTGTCCAAGTAATGTAATCACTTAGTAAGTTTAATTTTAGGCCTGTATTCTTTTATTCTGTTTGTTTGTAAATTTATTTAGGGATTTTTGTAGTTCTAGTGATTTTTAAAAAGCTAGGAAAACCTAGATGAACTTAATTTAATATGTTAACACTCAGTGAAATAATATTATTACTGGTAAGCTTTGGCCTCATAGAGACTACGTGTGGCAACAGTATTTCCATTGGCACGGCCATTAATAAAATACAAATTAGCCATTCTCACGTTAGAATAATACGCTGTCATTATTAACTTCTTAAAACATAGCTAAGGCTCTTCTAACAACTCTCAAGGTAAAAAAATATTAAAAAATAATGTTACTGATCAATGTCAACCGAGGTGTTATGTTAGGTATACAAATGAAAATCTAATTTTAACTCATGTATACAGTATGTTATTATTATTATTATTATTATTAGCACCGCGTCTTACTACCCGTCCGGGTTATACGCACTTACGCTAATGTGTAATGGTAGGGTGATTGTGAGGTGAAATGGAGGACCTACAGTTTAACGTGGAATCCGAACCACGGTGGAGGCCTGGCATTCCACACATTCATAAGATGTCTTGTCAGAGGTGAAGGAAGGGTTTGTTAATCAGATAAATCTTTGCCGGGACCGAGTATTGAACCCCGGCCGCCAGCATAGAGGTCTGACACCTTACCCCTAGACCGCCAGGTCACCCTGTACAGTATGGAGTTAAACAAATGAAAGCATTGGGTCTACAAGTGTGGATGGTTAAATTAAATTGAAAAAACACAACTTGTATCTCTGTATGAGTTGGTTTGTAAACTTATGTTTACTGGGACTTTTTTATTCATTAAATGAATACTACAATATATTAAAAAATTATTCAGTGGCCATATGGTCTAAGGCGTCACTCTCGTATTAGGATAGACTGCCAATAACAGGGAGACCTGGTTTAGAATCCCGATCGGGTGTACTGAATATGGTCTTGTAAAAGTGTTCTCCACTCTCCTTTCATGCAAATATGAGTATAATTCGTATTAATTCAACCTTTCTCCTCCCTAACTCATTAGCATAATTAGTACATCCCCATATATTCTGATCAGGTAGTAAGATGCGATGCAGAAATAAAATAATTAATAAATTGAATAGAAATGTGGTATCAGGTATGTGGTATATACTTGAATGATAAAAGCCAGCAAACACAACAGTTTAAAATAACACTATACAGGGTGAGACTGAAACAATTATACGAGTAGTAACTTGAAAACTAACACTTTAAATGAAAGGTAAATATTCACTAGTTAAATAAAGGCAAACTACATAATATACATTTTCACTTTTTGGAGATAATGTCACTCATGTGAGTTCCATCGGACGTCAGGCAAACCTCAGCACGTTGTCCATCACTTTCCTCAGCATAGATAATCTAGTTGCTTCCAACCCATTCTTTAAAAGCGTCACTGAACGTTATATTCACTGTTTGAACGCCACGAACAAAATTGATTATGGTTCATTTAGGTGCACCACCTAAATTATATGTTCTCGTCTAGGCTTCTTACATCAAAAAGGAATTTGTAAGTAGAGTATAATTTAGAGATTGTGTACCCACGTTTGTGTGATGGAAGATTGTGAGCCCATTTGGGTAGCAACACCCTGTTGGGTTTCAATACACGCACTAAAATCACACCCTCTCAAACAACATGAGACCAACAAACGCATGTGTCAGCGTGTCTATTCCTGTTTGTTCTTATTTTACATTATTAGTTTTACTGACGCCAATATGCTTGTGAGAATACAAACCTTAAAAAACATAACTATTTGTTGTACTTAGTGTATCTTGGTCTTGGTATAAAATAAATTGAAATTTAAGTTGTCTATTTAAAAGATACAAAAAACACTAGACTTATCGAATATTCTATAGTAGTAAGAAAAATACTTTGAGAGATAAAATGACTTAAAATGTAAATTCGAAGTTTTAACACAGGAGACACTAGCTTATCGTTGAACGGAATACTCTTTCCAACTAAGATACAAACCTCGGGTTGTCTCAGGTCAGGTAAACAAACACATCAGATCTTACTTGACTCATGTAAACCCACCACTGGCAGAAAGACAAAAAGCAATCTATGAACTAATAATGGGCAGCCTAGAAACATTTGTTTTTCTGATTCCACTGACCATTTAATTATTCAGGTCCTGGATTATTTGTGCTTAGTTCCACGTAGAAACACAAACTAGTCTTAAAACACCTTAATCCTCCCCAAAACAAGTCAACGTGACATTACGGACTGCCAATTATCGTAATTATATCTTAAGCCAGAACTTACTTATTTTAAAACTTGATAAAATGTAAATGTGTAAGATTATTTTGTGTTAAATCGTAGACTAGTTATTATACTACTTATTGGAAGTATTTATTAAATAATTTTAAAAAATTAGTTATATTAAGAAATACAGGTTCAACAATATTTTTGAACAGAATTTATTTTCATGTCTTGTTTTAAGAGTCAGTGGACTTGATGGACCTAGGTTGTACCATAAGGCTAATCCCTAGGTTGAAAACTATGTTTTATAGATGAAAATTAATAATTAGTTGACAACCTTGCTTCTTCTGTCCATCCAGTAACTAGGAAGTCAGTGTTCAAATCCCATCAACGTATGATACAATTATTTTTAGCTAAGCGTTTATCCACTCACACTCCATTCAAAATGTAGTTAAATTTCCTCTAAATTATAAATTAACACTACCACCCATGAGTATGAGTACAAGTAAATAAATATATAAGCTGGTGAACTACGTTCGTCCAAAATAATAAATTATCTAGATATCAACAATATGAGTGTTTGGAAAACCATAAGCTATTTTTATGATCAATATCTAAACTTAGATCAATTCATTAGTAGAAAATGATAAGTAAGTTTAATCCCACCCAAGTTGGCACATGGGATTAGGTGTAATCATGGTCTGTTCTGGTTTACCAAATTATGAGGAGAATTCAGGGCTTGAATGATGTATTGGTTAACAGAGGGTGATTTAAACTAAATAGTTTTCCACTCTGCTTCCGCAAAGGTACGCGTATATGTCCTGTAAGTATATGCCCCCTTAGTTATATTTCATTGGTATAAATATGTGGATGGCAGGGTAGCTTGTTAAAAGCTTTATAAAATATGATAATTTAATTTAAAAATTGAATAAACTAAGTACGATTTTGGAAAATAATGTTTTTTTTTCTTAATTGAAAAATTAGTTTAGCCGAGGTTCTTACATATTAAACAGATGCTTAACTAACAGACATATATACCCACATAAGTAGTACACATATACATACATACATACACACGTGCACACATACATACATTCACAAATTATTATTATTATTATTATTAGCACCGCATCTTACTACCCGTTCGGGTTATATGCACTTACGCTAATGTGTAATGGTAGGGTGATTGTGAGATGAAATGAAGGACCTACAGTTTAACGTGGAATCCGAACCACGGTGGAGGCCTGGCATTCCTCACATTCACAAGATGTCTTGTCAGAGGTGAAGGAAGGGTTTGGTAATCAGATAAATCTTTGCCGGGACCGAGGACATTCACAAATTACATACATACACACATACATTACATGCTAACATAAATTACATACATACATACACACATACATACATACACACATACACTACATGCTAACATATATTACATACATACATACACAAATACATACATACATACATACATACATCACACATACATATTACATACACATATACATACATACATGTCAGTTCTGTACAATCATTATCGGAAATTGTCAAGCTCAGACACTGTTCAAAGAGTTCTTCCTGTGGGCAAATCGGCAAACAAATGAAGTCTGGCATTAAGCTAATGTAGATAAACGCTTTACCTAATGGACCTTGACAAAATCCTTTAAGACATTCCAGTAGAGAGAACTCTTGTAGATAAGGCTGCTGAGATACGTGAAGAGACTACGAGGACTATAGTTCTTGTAGGTGAGCTAATGAAGAGAAGCTTCGCTAATCAAAGTTAGTGCAACAGGAGTGGGAGAGAAAAGGCGCGAGAATAGGGGGAGGGGAAGTAAGCTTCACAATTTAGTTTCAATGCTGATTGAATTTGAAACAGCTTACAAGGATGTACTATAAAATAATACTTTTAAATATTGAAATTCAGTGAGAGAAGGTCATATAAGATGATATGAACAAAATATTTGGTGTCATATCCTATTATGACATTAGTGGTAAAAGTTAAATCATATCATCATTTTTAGGTTTGTTCAACTTCTTTTATAACTCTAGGCTCCTTAGAAATGTATGTTTTTAATAGGTGATGGACTTAATCTTCAGCTAAACATATAAACCAAAAACTGTAAATATATCAAATAATACAACAGATCATGTTATGTGTTAAACCCATGAATTATATTACAGATCCACAGAGGAAACTAACTAATTCAGCCTGCTGTCTTGATAGTTGGCGTATATAAGTGTAGTTAAAACATGAGATTGCATTTAACGGTGAAAAATTTGATCTTAACAACAGTAATCAGTATATTAGTAAACAATTTGACCTACCACGCTGTTACTTTACCTTCCATGACAGGCCCTGAGACTCGCATCTGAGACACTCATGGTTTCCACACCGACTATACTGTTACTTTACCTTCCATGACAGACTCTGAGACTCACATCTGAGACACTCATGGTTTCCACACTGACTATACTGTTACTTTACCTTCCATGACAGACTCTGAGACTCACATCTGAGACACTCATGGTTTCCACACTGACTATACTGTTACTTTACCTTCCATGACAGACTCTGAGACTCACATCTGAGACACTCATGGTTTCCACACCGACTATACTGTTACTTTACCTTCCATGACAGACTCTGAGACTCACATTTGAGACACTCATGGTTTTCACACTGACTATACTCTTACTTTACCTTCCATGACAGACTTCAGAATGACATCTGTCCAAGCTATACTAAATATTAATTCTATATGAAAGAACTCATAAACATTCATATGCAGTTGTTGTTGGTGTACTTGTGGTTAAAATATTCTTCTTACCTTTATATTTACGAGTATTGTTCCAGAGTCAATGTGTAATTTATCAACCTGTATTTAAATGAATACTATTAAATGGCAGTCACGTGTGCCAAATAATGATATTAAACAAATCATTCAAATTAGATATACTATTCAAACGTTATGTGTTCGTAGATAGCACTCCTAAGAATTATTAAATTTAACATTTAAAAAAATACATATTAATCATATCAACCACTATTATAATTTAAAGTTTAGATTCACTAATATTAATATAATATGATTACTATGCAGATACGTTAAACCTGTTGAACAACTATAAAAGTTTTGTGAGGATATATAACAAGACTGCTTTTACGTAAACATATCACATAAACCTGCAAACAGGCTCACATTTGAATACTGTCAAATGTTGACAGACTACCCAATGTTATGATGTATATCCTATTCTAATTTACAAATACCTGTATGTTAGCTCGAGTCATAGTATTATATTCAAACATGAAACACACATATTTTAAGATTAAGCTATGAACAACTACAATAATTATTCAGTTGTTTTGCTTAGCTTAATCTTTCAATATGTTTTATTAATTTTGATAAAAATTACGGAGTTGATCCAGGACCCGAGATTTGGATGCCAAATTAAAGCAAATGGTTGATGCTTTAAATGGTATTCCAGTTTTTTAAAAGGGAATGCAGTTTCTTTTCCTTGAATTTATCGGTACTATATGTTTCTAAAATCCAGAAAATATATCGAGCTATAGTAAAATTCTTTTTAAAAAACACAAAATTTATTTTAGAGCCAAAATTCAGAGAATTTTACAATATTACTCGTATAATTAGTATTTACTATGTATTAAACTTGAAATCTGTAGAACAAATTACAGATATAAAATTAAGACTAACATATTTAAATGTGGGTTCACAAAAAACTTAAGATTGATGAAATGCTTGAGAGCTAGAATGTTGAGGTCACAATACTTTGTCTATATGATAAATTGATAAATGTATAGTCTTATTATGTAGCACTGGCAGCTTTTAGGATAAAAAAGTTATTTTTAATGTATTTAAATTTTTATTCTGTTAAACTGCATATCCTATATTTTTAATATAGAATATTAATGTTTGGTAACAACAATAGAATGAAACTCTACAACTCTCGTACTTGAAATGTTGAGATTTCAAACCAACCAAGAGTCTTAAACATCCCGTGAGTGTGTGTTGAAGTAAGAAACTGCTCTAACGTCTCCAACAGCTGAAAAGCTCCCCCTGATTTGACATTCTGCCAGACTGGTTCACACTCCACTTAGTATTCATTTGAAGAGAACAAGAATCGCGACTTGGACAAATAAAAAAACACGCAAATGTGTTCAGCCTTCCATGTGTTTAGTTTTCTTTAATTTAATTAGAAGAGATTAAAAGAGTATTATATCTTAAGCTGGTTTGTTCGGTAGAAAGTCTTTGATGTCTTAATTCTAGAATGTTCATTAATCTACGTTTTTGTCAATTTTTTTTTCTGACTGTTTGATTTGGTTTTAATGAGGATCATTTATTGTTAGCCATTAAATACAAGATCATTTCAACTCCTGTTGATAAATTCACTTAATTTAGTAGAATGCGCATCACACAAATCATTGTAATGTAGTTCCATATCTTACTATATTTAACAAAAAGAATAACTATGCAGGATTTTCATAAGACTTGAATGATTTATTTGATATAATATTGTATTAAATATTTACATTTAATTTTGAAAGGTTAAAATAATATTAAAAACAAAAAAAACAAGAAATTGTTACTTGCCATAGTATTGTAGGGTCTAGAAAACATAATTCTATTCACTTACTTTGTTTATACTACTACTGTAAACGTAAGAGATACATAAAACAAGAAATTCTTTTCGATTAAAATGATCTTCATTAAAATTTAGAATGTATTTAAAAAATATAATCATTGTGTATCAATGGACCGTTTATAAATCCTTAAAAAAAATATAATTTTAAATATTAGTTCCTACAAACATTCTCAGATTGTTCTAAACAATGTTTTGGTTGATATCATGCACCACAATAAAACACAATAATAATTTATTTTGTTAATATACAACAAAATACTTTGAACATTATTAAACAGTTTGTTTATATTAAGTTTATCTTGAATGCTAATTTACTCATAATCGATCATAGCTGCTGCGTATTTATATTTTTTTTAAATTTAAATTATAAGGGCGACGTGAATTGGATGATAAACACTTTGAATGTCAGGAAGAATGTTTTATTTCAGCTACTTCAAAAAAAGACACAGCTTCATTAGTTTTAATTGATTTCAACTCACAAAGTGTGAATCAATGTAATTACCTTAATTACCATATAGAGAAGACCAACATTTATTGAATCTAAATAAGTTGAAATAATACTTGGACATGCGTCCCGGCTCCCGGGTTAGACTCACGTGTCCAAATGTCATTTTTCGAATAATTAAATAATTATAATTGTGATATCAACATTTTTAGCTTTTTTATAAACTTGTTAGATAAGAAATTGATGACCTAGCACCCACATTGTTCTGCTTAAAATTATCCATTTCTAAATCATAGCTATAGTTTAAAAAAATATAATAACGTTCAATACACT
The DNA here is from genome assembly GCA_902151425.1 of Timema shepardi. Lineage (NCBI taxonomy): Eukaryota > Metazoa > Arthropoda > Insecta > Phasmatodea > Timematidae > Timema > Timema shepardi. The sequence goes on from CABFVX010003324.1 coordinate 58,291, forward strand.
AGGCGTAGCATGTTTTGGTTTTAATTGGACCATTTGGCATTTAGTCTGTCTGTCAAACCGAATATTGGCTAAGGAATAGATTTACAATTATTTGACCAGTTTCAACGAAATTTATTAGGGACATGTTTTGAACCCAGTTTAAAAACAACTGTTTACTGGTTATCCATTCAAATATTGTGGCTGCTCAAATATGTGTCTGTATGTTGGTTTCACGATAATTGCCAAATGCGTCGCTGATTTCAACAAGATTTGGACAGGACATTCTTTGAACTGAGGCCGAATGACGTATATAGAGTAATTAGTTTATACATCTGGTTACCCGTTTTAATATGGTGGCCGCTCAGATAGTATTTTGTTCATTAGCTCATCTCAAGAGATTTTAATTTAGAATTACAAGCAATCGATTTAACACCTAGTGCGTATATTTTAGAGTTTTTAAATACCTTGTAAGACTGACGTCTTAAACCACGTGATCAATGGATTATATTTATTAATTTAATATAATGTTGAACACAGTATTGATATGTTTTCTGTCTAACTTGATCGCCAAGGAAAAGTATCATTTTCAAACACATGAATATATTATGGAATATATTTCAAATTGAAATTCTAAGCGAGAACTAAATTCTGTATTACTAAATAAGATAATGGAAAGAGCGAGTTCTACTGTTCACATAACTACAAGTAAACGTAAACCATGTTCTTGTCAATATAGAACACTTACTATAGAAACATTCAAAAATGAAAGAACACAAGAAATTATTATTATTATTATTATTATTATTATTATTATTATTAGCACCGCGTCTTACTGGATAATATTCAGGATTATGCTATATAGAATCCATACTACCACTTACCACAAGTTACTAATCTCAAATTTATCATATATCTCAAATTTAATCAGCTGATTCTATGGAAGTAACAATTATTATTTATTATAGCATTAACTGGATGGAAAGTGAGATACTACGTACTGTGCTGTCATTTGTGAATGTAATTTCCTAAATTTCTGGAATAGTTGAAATCTTAATTTTCAGAATTTAATGTGTTTTAGCTTACATATATTATATGTAAGCTAAAAAACATTAAATTCTGAAAATGGAAAAATGAGACCTGGACACAGGAATAATACCCGAGACCTTCGGCTTAGTATTTATTTATATATTTATTAGATACTAGATATATATTTGAATACTATTTAATGCTGTAAGTCTGGAGAATTCCTATGTTGTAAGAAATACGTTTTATCTGTTAGTATAGTAAAAAGTATATTTGGCAAGTAGAATGGTAATCTAAAAAGGAGTATTTTCACAAATTGGTTTTCATGCTCCCTAACCACAAATGATGGTACATTTTATCTACACTCTTTATTATTAATCCTTATACTATTAATGAAAGTATGCGTCTCGAGTAACAAAACCAAATATAGTGTTTGTACAAGCTTCCGATCCTTTGTTACTCTCGTGTTGAGACCACATTCTTTGTTACTCTCGTGTTGAGACCACATTCTTTGTTACTCTCGTTTTGAGACCACATTCTTTGTTACTCTCGTTTTGAGACCACATTCTTTGTTACTCTCGTGTTGAGACCACATTCTTTGTTACTCTCGTGTTGAGACCACATTCTTTGTTACTCTACGTGTTGAGACCACATTTTTTGTTACTCTCGTTTTGAGACCACATTCTTTGTTACTCTCGTGTTGAGACCACATTCTTTGTTACTCTCATTTTGAGACCACATTCTTTGTTACTCTCGTGTTGAGGCCAAAATTTTTGTTACTCTCTGTTTGAGACCATATTCTTTGTTACTCTCGTGTTGAGGCCAAAATTGTTGTTACTTTCGTGTTGAAACCACATTCTTTGTTACTCTCATGTTGAGATCACATTCTTTGTTACTCTCGTGTTGAGATCACATTCTTTGTTACTCTCGTGTTGAGATCACATTCTTTGTTACTCTCGTGTTGAGACCACATTCTTTGTTAACTCTCGTGTTGAGACCACATTCTTTGTTACTCTTGTGTTGAGGCCCCATTCTTTGTTACTCTTGTGTTGAGACCACATTCTTTGTTACTCTCGTGTTGAGACCACATTCTTTGTTACTCTTGTGCTGAGATCACATTCTTTGTTACTCTCGTGTTGAGACCACATTCTTTGTTACTCTCGTGTTGAGACCACATTCTTTGTTACTCTCGTGTTGAGATCACATTCTTTGTTACTCTCGTGTTGAGACCACATTCTTTGTTACTCTCGTGTTGAGACCACATTCTTTGTTACTCTCGTGTTGAGATCACATTCTTTGTTACTCTCGTGTTGAGACCCCATTCTTTGTTACTCTTGTGTTGAGACCACATTCTTTGTTACTCTCGTGTTGAGACCACATTCTTTGTTACTCTTGTGTTGAGATCACATTCTTTGTTACTCTCGTGTTGAGACCCCATTCTTTGTTACTCTATCGACAATGGTCAATACACATGGCCTATAACATAAACACAAAACAATAACAAATGCTCAATTACTCTTAAAACATATTGCTTTAAAGCTTAGGCTCTGTATCGTGTTTCTTGGATTTATGTGATGACTATACCATCTTTGTGCTATTTAGTATTTTGATTCTGTACTGTTACAAGTGGCGTAGCTAGTATTATGAAGTAGGGGAGATTGAAATGATAGATTCAGCCATCTTACCCTATATATTATCTCTGTATGACAGTATAACATACACTATATTTATCACCAATTTGTATGATGAGAGTAGTATTCTCAAGAACTAGCCAACCCTTACTCCCCTGTTATTCTACGACAGATCAATCCCCCGCATCACCATCTCAAACACTTGACAGCAGTATTTACCAACTCGTTGAGGCTAGCTTCTTCTCGGGGTTAATAACAGTAGCCCTTCTATAGGAGAAGAGTGGTGGGAATCTTAAAGTAGTGATGATAACTAGAAAAAATTATTCTTTCTACAAGTTGTTGTTAGACTCTAAAGGGGCCCCTTCGGTGGCCGAGTGATCTAGCGCGCTACTCTTGCAGTAGACTAGTCTACCGATGACAGGGAGACAGAGGTTCGAATATTGGTCAGATGTACTGAGGGTGTTTTTTTCCAAAATTGTTTTTAACTTTCCTGCCAACAAATTTGTGTATAAATATAATACTCCTTAATCTTAAAATTATAAAACTAAATAGTACAAAAGCATACTACCCGAGCGGGTAAAAGACGCAGCGCTAAAATAAAAAAATCCCTTTAAGAAATACTTTTGTCAGTTTTATCACATTGTGAGTTCTTATAAACTTATAATCACGCATAAGGCTTTGCAATTAATTTTTCTCGGCCCTCCAGTAGAATATATTTTGAGACTTTAGTTTCATTGTCAACAAAGGTACCACGCCCATTTCTGCACACACTGTAGATTTACGCTGTCAATCATTTCATGAAACGCTACAATTTACTTTTCAGATACTGGGCGGTAACTGATAAATATTTAAAGGTTTGTTCATCATTCATAGTTCATTCTTAGTCTTAGAAATAAACTTGCATGCATATTATCATTCTACCGGATATCAACAAGTTAAACAATTTCTTTGCATTTATGGAATGTTTAAAGTTAGAAACAAAAAATAAATGTGAGTTTCGGTGGTTGGAAACCTTAAAAGAGATGCATGGTCGAATGAACAGCTGAAATAAGCTGTGAGAGAAAAGAAACGAGCTTACAAACGAACGATTGCTGCGAAGAATGAAACAGAACGTAAGAAGTTGTGGGACGTATACACAAAGAGAAGAATAGTTATGAAATAAGAATAGTAAAAAGAGTAAGGAGTCAATAGGATTTTAAAAAAAGAAAAGAATGTAGAATAATTTTGAAGGAAATAAGAAGCTATTCTCTAAGTAGATAAAGAAAATGGAAGAAGGAGTTCAAGGAAAAACCTATGGCCTTCAGAAAAAAACTTGGGGAAATGAGTTGGGATGAAAATAAAGTAATAGAACGATGGAGGAAATATTTTGAGCTATTTTACGGCAACAAATAGAGAAAGTATCAGAAAATAGAGAACATTGTATAGTTAGTGGAATAAATAACAAGGCTTAGTTGTTAAAATCTACTATGGAAAGCTGCGGGAATAGACTGAGAGAAATGCTTGAATATAGAGACTAGGTACTACTCGCCAGGTAGTGTGAGTTGCTCAATGTGTGTGCTGGAGTTTAGAATGGTCCTAATGACTATAATAATGACGTCATTGTGGCTGTGTACAAAGGAATAGGCAGTTAGAGTGAATACAGGAGTAATAGGGCAATTAGTTTGTTGAGTATTCAAGGTAGGGTATTTGGGAAAATCTTAATTGGGAGGGTGTTGGAAAAAACTGAGGACGATATTTGAGTGTGCAGTGTGGTTTCATGCTAGGTAGAGGTTGCATGGACAAGATAGTTGAATCGACAGGATAGTTGCATGGACAGGATAGTTGTTGCACAGACAGGATAGTTGCACGGACAGGATAGTTGCATGGACAGGATAGTTGCACGGACAGGATAGTTGCAAGGACAGGATAGTTGCACGGACAGGATAGTTGCATGGACAGGATAGTTGCACGGACAGGATAGTTGCATTGCAGCAATTGAGGCAGTAAGGAAGTAGCCAGTAAGGAAGAAAGTTTATTGTTTATTTTTTGATCCAGAGAAAGCGTTCGAACAGGTGGATGTGAGTCTTTTATTGAATGATCAGAAAGAGTACGGTATGCAAGTGTCTTTATTAAATGTGTTTATGGAAGTGCATGATGGAATTAAAGCGTGCGTTAGGGTGGAGCAAACTTTTATCAAATGGTTTGATTTTGAACTGGGCGTTAGAAAAGGTTGTGTTATGCCTCCGTTGTTTAATGTAATCACGGATATGTGTATGAGGGACTGGCGAGGACGAGGTTGTGTGCAAATGGACCGTGTGAATGAGATACTACAGCGATATTAAGACAATGCCATATTCATAACTGAAAATACAAGTGACTTGCAGAATGCATTAAATCGTCTAAATGTGGCAACCGACATATAATTGTTTCCAAAATTAGGGTAGTAATTTTCTCTAAAGACGGATCAGGAAACTATGGTTCAAACTAATATATATTGAAAACTGTTAGAACAGGTGAATGATGCATCTAGACAAACTGTTTTGTATTAATAATAAATATATAATTGCATATAGGTTGAAAAATATTGATTTTATAAAAATATAGTTCAAATAAATGATATTTATTCTAAATAGACCTATATATTTGTGGCGATCAGTAATTTCATATCTAAAATAGTTATGGAGTTATTATAAGATTGGAATATATGCATCAGACCAGAACCGTTAAAGTCATTTTAAAGAAAAATTGATGGTAGCCATTTTGTTTTTGACATTGATAAATGCTCGAAAATGAAATTTAATCAAAATCGTTAAAGCCGATTTTGATAAAATCAATCTTTTCTCTTTTCGACCTTCAGTAAACTACCCTTAATTTTAGGGTTGGATATCCAATTTCAGAAACACTCAGAACAACCTTATGAAAACACTAGATACCAAGTACTAGCCTGATTGATAAAATAGCTTACTCTACTCCGAGGTACATATAGACAGACGGACAGAGAGACAGACATCACAATAATTTTCTAGCAGTAAGTTGGCGAGAAAGTAAAAGTTCCACTTATAGTCAGGGATGGGAGGTAGAAAATTCGTTAACCTAGATAGTATTCACTGACTCAATACTCACCCCATCGTTTCAGCCAGATAGTATTCGTCCAGCTAATATTCACTCAGCGAGTATTCACTCAGCTAGTATTCACCCAGATAAAACTTTTAAATGTATTAGAACTATCTTAATGTATTTATACGCCCTTTTATGATATATGTAGTCTTCCATTTTGTTGGAACGTATGAATATTGATATACTTATCATTTTAATACAAGCCAATGACACTAAAGTTTACCACCACATAATATAGGTGAATAATTGTGTGTAATGTCCTTTACACTGTGCGGTAAGCTATAGACTACAACAGGTACCGGTAGTTTTGTTTTTATTTTTGTTTTAGTAAAGCGTCTTACTAATCATTTGAGCGTATGTACAGTACTAATTAAACTAATTGGTTAGATATGAATAGGTTTAGATTTTAGAATAAGTGTGGCAGAATTTGCGCGAAGAGATTGGAAAACAATTTTTGAAAACCACAAGTACACCCTACCGGTATTGAAGCCCAATCTCCTCGTTATCGGCAGTCTAGTCTATTGTAAGAGTAGTGTCTTAGACCATGCAGTCACCGAAGTTGGGCAGCTAGGTATTTGAAGAATCAATAACACCTTGCGGGTGATCAATTGACGAAATTCTGAATCCACCAGCATTGTAATACTGAAGTCGCCCGCTGTTCAATATGTGACTCACAAATGTTAATGTTTTTAGTTTATGTTTTAACATAGGTTGAAGTATATTATAGTGTGCTAAATATTCCCCTTCTATATTAGATTTGAATGCTTAGTCAATTAATTTATTACAAGTTTAGGCCTATCCAACAATGATATTATATTCTTACTATTAGTAAAATAATAGTAGAATCAAACCGGTTACTTTCATCAGAGTATAAAAATTGAAGTCCGGATTTTAAATGCAATTATTAGATTACATTAGAGCAGATAGAAAACTAAGGTACCAAATGAAGGTTTATTTTATATCTTACTCAGTTGGAATATGGACTATATACAAACTATTTGGTGACCCTTAGTCACGTGACGTTGAAATGTCTTTGTAAATATTTTAAAAGCATGAACTTCGTAACACAATTAATAATAATTTTAAACTATATGTACTTCTCAATACAAACAGTTATTTTAAAAGAATTTAACCAATTAAATTAAAACCTACTTTTCGTGTAAGATTTGATTGCTGATGTTGGGGAGTTTAGAGCTCGAATCCCAGTTGGGTTTACTGAGGGTGGTTTTCCTAGATTGTTTTCCAAACTCCTTCCACTCTAATGAGGGTATATTATCTCTAAAATAATTCCGTCTTCATCCCTTAGACCACTCAATCGATTACCATATATACTTATAGCCTCAACAGTTTGTAAGACGTAGTGATAAAAAATTTAAAAAATATTCATTCTCCCCCCTTTCTCTATAGGACAGGTACAAAGTAACTAATGGTCCGTAGGTTACGTATCATAAAAAAGTCTTAAAACTTCCACTTTCATGGGGATTAAATAATATTGTATAATAAACATTTTATTGAATTTTAAAATTAATATTTTCATTTATTTTAGTACATATTCATTAGAAATGGGATAATAAACCAACGGGGTAAGGTGTCAGACTTCTATGCTGGCAGCCGGGGTTCAATCCTCAGTCCCGGCAAAGATTTATCTGATTACCAAACCCTTCCTACATTTCATCTCACAATCACCCTACCATTACACATTAGCGTAAGTGCGTATAACCCGATCGGGTAGTAAGACGCGGTGATGATAATAGTAATAATAATAATAAACCAACGTTTGAAATAATATTTTTATATTGAATAATGTTTATAATAAAACTTTACCTATTGTATATTAATAATAATAATCCATAGGTAAGCTCTGATTTAGTAATAATACAGATAAAACCAAACTGCATCTACATTCTGTTTGTTTTAGTAAATGCACTGCTCTAGTTCAAAAAGTTGTGAATGATTTTATAAATATTTATACACGTATCTTTTACACTTTGATAAAGAAACACATTAATATTAACTTACTAAATTAATCTAGGAAAGGTATTTATCCAATGCAACAAATACAAAGCGATAGATTTAAAAGTTTTGTGTAAATTATGTTTCATATTTATTGCCGTTTATTAAAGAAATTACGACACAATATATGAGTAGTTTACTTTGAAGTGGAGTCTTTAAATTATGAAGAGTTTCAACAGCTGTTCTAGATTTCGTTATTCTTAGGAGCAAAAAGAAAACGTTAAGTATCTCAGCTAATTTCTCGCATTCATGGTGACATGGCCGCCAGCGTAGTGCGGGCCGTATATCACACACAAGCTCCATCAATTTTTACCCGAGCATGACTTCTTTACGTCCACCCTTCAGTCCACCACGTTACGCGTTCTAGAATTGGCCCACGATGACTTTGGACTTTTAAAAAACAAACAACTTAAGTTGTTATCAAGTACAGTAGCCCCATGACTTTTTTGGTGCCGACTGACAGCTCATAACTGACTTCTGACAGTCAACATTTAGGTATATACCTAATTTTTGACTGTCAAAAGTGACAGCTGCTAAACACATGTTTTTGCAGATAATCTGGTTCGGCGTGGGGATACGTGATTTGGTCTGGTAACATTTTAAAGCTGTCCGTTAGCACCAAATAAGCCATGAGACTACTGTACGTTTGGTAAATATTACGGTAAGTGTAGGTTTAGATAAAGGGATCAAAATAACAAGACAAACCCTTGAGGGGATGAATCTAGAAATGTTTCTTATATTTTCTCAACTGTGTGAAAGGACACAGTTACCGTAAATTAACTTTATCTCCTGTCCGATTAAACGTTATTATAGATAGGGGACAGTTTTATGGTTTTGTTTACATTCACCTTTGAGAAGCCAATCACCAAGTCGGTATCTTATATTGGTTTAGATGAAAATTTAAACAAACTTTATTATATTTCTAATGGTATTTTAGCCCATTTTTAAACAGTGGTCTCAAAGGCACTGCTTAATTCAAGAGACCTATCTTCACATTGATATATTTTTAAGTAATCTTTCAAAGGTATGAAAATAGATATTCTTATCGTAGAAATTGTTTATTGTGATTATATATAGAAAAATACATTATTTATTTGATTAAATTTAAAAATAGAAGTCTAACAATTTACGTTGAGCTCAGAAATACATTATTTCACAAATTAGATGATTAAATTAGCTTATTTTACATTATCACGTGTTTGTTTGAAATTATTAAGCTAAAATTTAAAGTTTTTTAATCCTATAAGAAAATGTAGAAATTTTACTAGAGCCTAGTGAAGTAATAAGTTGAGAAGAATAAGTATATGTTTGGAGAGAGAACACAGATTTGCGTCGATAATTTATACATTATTTCGGAAAACAAATCATTTGCCTGGGTTAAGGAGCTTAAATATTTAAGAACAGTTTTAAATTACAAAAACCACATTAGATTAGAAATTAAAAAAAGAAAACAGTTGGGAAATGCATGGTATTACTAGGTCGGTACGTTGTTAACATCTCGCCTGCTCTAAATAATGTAAAACTCAGAAGATACAAAACAATAATTCTACTGTACGTTTTCTATGTGTGTGAAACGTGATCTTTTAACATACATGACAAAAAAAAATTAAGATGTTTGAAAACAAGGTGCTCGAGAAGATATTTGGTCTAAAAAGGGATGATAATACTGGAGAGTGGAGGAGGTTGTATAGTGATAGCCCGCATACCTTGTATACATCACAGTACATAGTTAGGATAATCATGTCTTGTAGATTACGGTGGGCAGGACATGCAGTGCGAATGGTAGAATCTATACCCGGTTTCATGGTATTGACTGGAAACCCCAATGAGAATAGACCATTGGGAAGACTTAGACGTAGATTGGAGGATAACATTAGAATGGACCTGAACAAGGCAGGGTGTAATGAGGTGGACTGTATATAGCTAGCCTAAGATAGTGTGATAGGTTGAGTACTTTTGTGTGACAATTAACCTTAGAGTTCCTAACGCCATAAAGCAATAAGTAAATCCTATAGGAACATTTTAAACTTCCATTTGGGCATGAAACCTTATCTATAGCCGACCAAAAACAATTTTTAAATAACGCGGTGCATGTGAACGATTCACACGCATCTAAGTACTACGATAAACGTTCCTCTTAACATTTTCTCCTCTGTGTGGCATCAGAAGACGTCATCATTGATGTCTTGGTTAAATAATAAAATAGTTATTGGCTTGGTTTATAGGTCAGGCATCAAAGCGCAAAAATTCACCAAAATCTGGAATACATTTTAGAAAGCTGAACAATGCTTTGAACACTCTATTTAGGGGGTACAGTAAGAATACTATTTTCACCTTTGTTGGAGGTCTGAATTCTCCAAAATGCCTAAAAAAACACGTCAGATTTAAGTTTAATTTCAATATCTCTTTTTTCGTCAGTTTTACTGTGTATACATTTATTACCGGTATTGACCAAAGTTAAATTATCTATAAAATGTTTCCTTGACATATTTTAATACGATAAAGGGCTTAGAAGTAAAACCCAAGATAATCATGGTATTTAAATGCAATTTCCCTAAATAACTTTTCCTTGTAAAATCTCACTTTATATATTTTATATTATTGTAATTGAAAGCTTGATAAATTACGAGTGAATTTTATCATAAAATATTGAAAGATTTTAAGCATAAAAATAAATATTTATTACTAATATAAATCATTCTCTGTAATCTGCAAGATTGGTTTGATACATAAACGCAATAGAAATGTTAATATTTTTTCAAATTACACGTCATTTGCTTTGACCTCACATCCACCAAGCCTTTTATACCCGGAAAGAATGCCCATAATTGATAAACCTGCTTGAAACTTTGGGACTAACGGTCACATTCCAAACAGGTACAGCCAAATATTCTGTAAATACTGCACTGTTTCTGTCGTTACGCAACTTACAACTATATGTGTGATTATGTTTCTTAGCACCACCTCTTAGTTTATGTGTGATATCTACTAACTACCTTAATAGACTGGGGATGAATATGGTTGAATTCAGGTTAAGTTTATCCTTATTTATGTAGAGAGAGTTTTGAAAACCATTTTGAGAAAACCAACTTCAGTTAACTCAACCGGGATAAAACCATAATATCCCCGTCATTAGCAGTCTAAACTATTATGAGAATAGGGTCTTAAGCCATTTGGCCACTGAGGCGGGTAATAGTTTGTGATTTAATAGTACAATTAAAATGGAGGTGTTGTGCTATTATTTATTTTGTAAGATAGAATATCAGACGGCTGTATCATGTTGTGCGATAAAGATGATAAAGACGTTTAAGAAATGCAGCAAGAAAAGGGATGAGAGTAATATTATTCAGCTTTAAGGAATGCGATATGTGAATGTGCATTTAAAGTGCCCCCAAACCAATTTGGTTGTGTCGTTGAAATCGGGTGGATCTAAGCCAGATTTAGAAAGTATTCAAACTCGAATGTTCCAAATTTAGAATTTAAGACAAGTGGCTACTTTGTACAGAAGATTTGTCAGAGTAATTCCGTAAAAATATAAATACACACACGATTGGTAAAATAGTTTAGGCTCTACTCCGAGGTATATATAGGCAGACGGGAATGCAAAAACCCATTTTTTGGATTCGGGGGGAGGGGGGGGTCAAGTAAGGTCAAAACTCATCACATTTTTAAGTTCAATTTTCTTGGCGATCAAAATACTTTCTTCACCTGTAAGGTGGTGAGAAAGTGAAAAAAATAAAATATGATCTACGCATCAGACAGGAACCCTTGAAGTCACTTTGAGGAAAAATTAAAAGCAGTTATTTTGTTTGTTATATTGATCAATGCTTGGATAGAAAATTCTATAAAAATCTTCAGAACTGATTTAAATAAAATAGATTTTCTCTGTTCAGTCTTAAGAAAACTACCCTTAAATTTAGGGGTGGATATCCAATTCCAAAAATCCTTCGGGGAAAACTTAGTAAAATTCAAGATACCAAGTTTAAGCCCAATTGGTAGAATAGTTTATGTTCTAACCAAAGGTGCATACAGTACATACAGACAGACGGGAATATAAAAAAAACCTCTTTATTCGGATTTGGGGTCTCATGAAACGTAAAAATTCGTCAAAATCACGAGTTCAATTTTATTTACGATCAAAATTCTTTCTCTACCTGCAAAATCACGAGAAAGTAAATATAATACTCTAGCTGCCTATAACTCAGATATGACATTATCGTGTTCATAAGTCTCATAGATGTCACTTTTATAAAAAGCAGGTCAAACTTAATGACTCACTAAATAAAGCCAGTCGCTCAGCGTATTAGGAAGTTCGTCAGACCCATCATTGTCTAGTTTCAAACAATGGCAGGCTTTGGCTCTTAGACTTAATATTAATGTTGGCTTCAAACACACGTAGCACATATACTCCGCTAAAATGTCCAATATAACCAAGAATTGTGGGCAAGGCTGACAGATCTAGGTAGCCCTCCAAGCATCCCCAAATTCCCCCCTACTTCCTGAGAATCAACAACCAATCAAATCCTCACTACCACCACCCCAAACCAGCACCCCTTGTCGCCACCTTCTACACACTTATGCTCTGTAAATAATATCTAATATTTACACTCCCTATAAATCGAGATATTAATTCTCTCTCAAAATAGGACCTTTGACTAAATACTAAATATCCTATTCCTCAAAGTTCTACAATGACACGGGGCCCTGAAAAAGCCCATTTCAAGCATGTTTAGTTTATCCCAGTCAACCCCTTTCTTTGGCAAAGTACCATCCCGTTTTCAGAACATTTGGCCCTCCAACCGGATGACATGACCTTCATGGCAACTGTCATTGCACTCGTTACTCGTTACAAATACCATTTCTCGTAACCTTTCCTCCTCCTTCTCCATTTCAGGTTCCATTCTCAGAACCAATCTGGTAATTAGAAAACAATAAAAAGTAAAGATAATAGCATAACCAGGTAAAGATTACATTAAAACAAATCACTTCCCAAATGCCAAATAGCCAGAAGATGACACCTTTTCACAAGCAAGAATAGTTCTTCTCTATGACCCATTAGATCACTAGGAAAGGATAAATGCTAGATCTTCTCACTAAGAAATAAATGCCTTTAAACTTTCAGTTAACCTACTCCTTGTGAATGATCGGCTTTCAAGAAGCGAAATATTTATTGACTACAGTCGCTAATGCGTTTTGTTTGAACCAAAAGAAGAAAGATATATTTGGTATAGCAAAGCTCTACAAATCTTCGACCATACAAAATACCAAACCGTATTTATACTATTTCTATAACACATTCTGTTCCTAGTTTTGAACAAAGATAGATAATCCTTTGACATACACAACTAAAACAACATATCCAATTGCACTCTTCACACTACCAAGGTTAAATATCAACAACGTTTAAGGGCCCCTACTAAAAATATTCCTGCCTAAAATAACAAATAATTTAACAACAGGTAGAAGATATTTTACAAAATACGCAGTGAAAAAATCACTTTGATATATCCAAACCCAATAGTTATTGTGGAAAAATCAAACAAATTTCCACGATTCTTCATGGTTAAGAGCTTATTAAATGCCATTACAAAAGAATAGAAATGTCCACTAGTCTGCATTCCACATTTTCTCCAGGAGATAGACACCGCTATGGTATTCAGTACTCTGTACCTCAAGGCAGGGCATTGGTGGGTCCCTATGGAGCATTCAAACAACCTCCAGATGGACAGGCGTGTCTGTTTATAGTCATGACTCCTGAGATCAGTGGCACACCTGAAATATTGTTAAACACGATGAGCCAAAAAATCTTATCAGGATATAAGTGAAAGTTTTGTTTTGCGTACATGGATGATATAATTGTGATTTTCAACAACTACGAAGATCACTCGAACACTTTAACCGAATGCTGGTAACTAGAGATATTTATACAAATTCACCCCCTCACTAAAAAGACGAGTTGGAAAAACAACTAAAATATTTAAGCCATATAATCTACAGTGAAGGTATCCAACTCCATCCTGGACATATCAACACCGTTTAAGAATTACCCATTTTTAAGAACAAACGACACTTACAACAATTCCTGATCAAGTTTCACTGGCTAGTCACCCATTAGAAACATTTGTATTGCGAACTCCCTATACGAGAAATGACGAAACATGTAGATGGTAAAGCGAAGAAAAGGAGATGTTTTAATAAACGAAAATGGTTGTCCAGAGAATTAAACCACTTCAGAGATCCAATCCAATAATTTTATTCACTATCCAAAGAATTATCAGCACTAGAGGATAGGGCACCTTGTTGTATTAAGACCAATTTGGGAAGATATTGATTATACGAGGATCAAAGTTTACCATTCATTATCCCGGTCAGCACAACAAGAGAAACTCCGACTGCAACCTCCTAAATAAAAGCTTACCCCCATAAACCCGATAACCTCCTGCACCTTTCAATTCTTAAGACTTTTCCTGAGAGAATTATGCAACCACAGCATGCAAATGAATAAATCTATAAGAAGAGACAGATGCTGGAACAGAATATCACTGTACCGGAATATCAAAGGACAAGGCAAGAGAAGGGCTCTGCTTAGCGACACCTAATGAAAGAAAAACATCTCCTCTATTAAGACAGTCCTGAGTACGAATTGAGGATCACTGGGCCAAATGAGATGAAACCAGAAAACCTTCAGCTCATCCACGGTTTACCTGAAGAAGGTGAGCCAAGATAAAAAATTACCCTCAAGCTATAAGGAGACAATATCTTGCAAAACGTGCTCATCTCTATCGTTCACCACTAAGATGACTCAGGGATGATGAGAAAGATGTTCTTTAAAGTTATGAATTGAGATACACTGAATTTATGTATCATATAATTTATGTACTCAAATATCAGGCTAGTCAAAGGCTTTAGTTGAAATATAATTCCATATTTCATTGATACAAATCACTAGGACCATGTAGAAGGAGGTCACAATTTCTTATTTTCTTTATTTCCTTCGAGATATCCTGTCAGTTGGAATGAAGCTTAATGACCATCAAATAAACACTTATTAGGATAGAAAACACTAATGATCATGATGGATAGGGATTCGTATCAGTTAAATATCATCAGTTTGTTACACAAGGCTAGCGACTTCTTGGCCTACAGACAGTGTCACGATAGATTACCTTTGTGCTACTTATCATTAAACAAATATATTTTAAAATACTGCCTTCATTACGTTAGATACAAACAAACAAAATGTGCTAGTGTTGAGCACAAAAATACTAGCTTGTTGTCCTCCTATTGTACAAATTAATAGGGCTCTTGTATCGACAGCTATAATTAGACCTGTCTATTTCCAAAAAATAGTATTAAAATGTAGCTTTGATCTTCTATTTAAAAGTCATAAATAGAATCAGTGCTTATTTTATTATAAGACTATTTCTATTTATTATTATCATTATTATTATTATTATTATTATTGCAAAACTGGACACAAATATGTTGAGACTGTATCGAAAAACTGGACGCAACATACAGCCATACTTACCTTGGACAAATATCATAAATGGGACAGTCACATACAAAAACACTTGAGAACAAACTAAAAGGATTGACATATTTTTTTACCATATTAGAATGTACTTGAATATCAAAACGTTAGTTATAATATATAAATCCTTATTTCTATCAATAATATCTTATGGCATATTCATCTTGGGAGGAACGACAGAATGTTACACAATCAAATTGTAAGAGTACAGCCTCTTAATAGGATGTTACCATTCCGATAAATACAAGCAAATAAAACCCCATTAACTTAACACCCGCTCAATTTGCTACCACCAACACTCCGAGAAATCGCTCAAATAAATAGAGTGAAAAATAAAATTAAAAACTGGATACTTCAAGGCATGCTTTAAACAACTATGTAAATATTATCAAGAGGAAATGCTATGATATGTGTACGACTTTTTTTGTTTTTTAATAATATTATTATAGTTTCTTTAAATATTTAACTGCAAGACCTGAGGATGTATTTTTAGGTACTTCGGGATTATATCAAACATCAATTAAATAATTTTCTTTTAAATCTTGAATAAACAATGATTTAATTAATTGATTGAATTATTATTAATAAACTTAATATATGTTTTGAATAGTGGTATTTACCCTTGTTTGCTCACGTACCCCCAAAAAGAATTTTTCTTACTTCGCCTCCCCCTACCCCCCATTTGGCTTTTACAATGTACTCAGTAAGGGTAACAGGGATAATACAATGATTTTGCAGATGCAATGCTCTTTTTAAATGAATAATAATATACTTGATATTTATAAAAATATTAATAATATTAGGATAAAAAAAAGCTAATATTTATTTAATGATTGCTAATAGCCATTCAGTAAGATGCTTGATCTTATTTTCTCGAAGCTAGTATTTCAAACCGGGGACGAGAGTGAGTGAGTTTATAACAGCCTATTAGAGAAAGTATTTACGATTGTGTCCTGTCATTTATTTTATTTTTGTATATATAATAACTGCCAAAGAAAGAAATCTCATCGTATCCTTTTGTTTTTTGAAAAAGGTCTACTAATTAATAAATTAGCATTGCTTGAAAAAACTTATTTTTTTTAGTCTTTTCTGAGATTCTTTGAAGAAAACATCCGAAGTAGAAGGAAACTCTATAATTGCATTAACTACGTCGCAGAAAGGGCGTATTTACGTATTTTCTAAGTTACTAGTGAATATCTAAGTTGGTATGTCTAAATAAATAAAATGTGAGTGAAAGAGACATTTACTAGATTATTCTCTTTATTTGGTCTTGGTTCCCTGAAATATCAGCTAGACACTGTAATAAGTTTCAAATCCTATTTGAATCAACTCTAAAAAAAACTTAACTCAATCTTTAAACACTGTGCAGATAAGAAGAAATAGTATGTATTTCCCTTAATATTAATGGCAGCTAAGCTTTGTCTATGATTAATTGATAATATAGCTCACAAGCAGGATTAATACAATTTAAAGAAACATATTTCTAATATGGAATAAAGTTTGGAATAATTTTACACGCTAAAATATATTATTTGTAAACATGTCCATCCTACGATTTACATATTTATATATTTACTATCGTTGAGACAATATACGTCAAGTTGATGGTATTACAAAATGTTATGAACGCATAGTATTAAATCGGAAAAATTCAGCTCTACGGCTGTAATGTTTATATATGGCCGGACACACATATATATGTGTATGGCTACATCAATCTTAGCTCAGTTTGTGTGAAGATTAGCTGGTACTTGTATCTTTGTCCAGGACTAGTACATTCTTTCCGTTAAGGCTCTTTCCATGTCCCAAGCTGATGGCATTAGTGAACACGCGGATATGGAACTAGTAGAAACACTTAACCTAAGTTAGTTCTAATTAACCAGACTCTGGAAACCATTGATATAATTCTTCCTTCTGGAAAAAAATAACCATAGTACGAGTAGTGATCGAAGCCGGGACCCCTAGGTTGGTAGTCAGTGAACAGATTCAGTGGCCGCGTGGTCTAACGTGCTACTCTCGTGTTGAACTGGACTGTCGAAGACCGGGATATCAGGGGTCAATCCCGGTCGAGTGCACTAAGAATAGTTTTTCATAAATGGTTTTCCACTCTCTCTCCCCGCAAATTCGTGTGCACTTCCTCTAAATTAAGCCTTCTTCATCCCTAACCCCCGAGCGTAATTAGTACATAGGCGTATAACCAGAACAGATAGTAAGACGCGGTGCTAAGAAATAAAATAGAAGAATAGGAAATATTTTCCCTCCAACTGAAATTACCAGCTTACCTTGCTTGACACTATGGCGTAGCTTAGAGAGCCGTAGTTTAATATGATAATAATAATAATAATTAGCACCACGTCTTACTACCCGTCCGGGTTATACGCTAGTTTAATAGGTCAAGATCAATATACCTGTTTGGTACTAATGCTTTAATTCGCAATAGCATTTTTATTTTTAAAAAATATTCAGAACTGTGTTAATCCCCCCGTTCTCGGCAGTCTAGCTCAACATGAAACTAGTGCGTTAGCTAACTACGCCACCGAGGCGGGTCATTTTTATAATGAACTCTCCAAAACTCCATGGTGTCAGCCTGCAAGCGAGCTGTACTGATCGAGCGGCCGCCTCATGTTGGCGAAGATAGTGAAAACATTTGCAGATAGAGAGTATTGTGTGGTCAACACTTCGAACCCTCGAGCCATTAATCTTAGTTTTATAGACTGGACCTCATTTTTATTTATTTGACTCATTTTTCCTCCTCATGAGGGTGAGTTGACCCCATTCTGGACCCGTTGTTTCATAGAACAATCTGAAATCTCCAGGGATCGAGCCCGGGACCTCTGGATCTGTAGCCAGGAACTTTGACCATCAGAGCACAGAGGACTTGTTTTTATGAAGTGAGTAGTTATAAATTGTTTTAAAGCTTTTGTCTTTCGGTATTTTTATATTAAATCAATTATTATTTTTTTGCATGAGCCTGATAATTATAATTAAAATAGAAACGATGAAAGAAATTTTATTGATGCGGATAAAGTCTGGAAATAGTAATGGTGTTAATGATTAAGAACTTATATATTCAGTTGTATGATCTTTTTTTAATATTATAAATTATATGCATGCTATTAATTTAAATTAATGATTAAAATATATGTTGTATTGATATTAATATTTATCTTTAGTTGAATACCGATATTGTAAGAATTTCAACATAATTATATTAAGCGTTTTTAAACTAAAATTTAGTATGGTATATAAAATCAGCAGAAATTTCACTGATTGAAAAGCTCAACGCATACATGCAAATCAACTAGGTGATTAATGCAACTATACAATTGTAATTTAATGATTTGTATGACGAAACAATACCATATTACGTTTCATATTAAAGAGAGAAACAATCATGAACCAAGCTAACTCTAAAAATTAGACTTTTTATTACGAATTTACAATAATTGGTCAATCAAACACAAATTATCAGGTCATTGCGTACTTATCTTCTAATAAATAATTTTTGAATTTATAATGAATAATTCCCAAATAATCATTCGATGTTTGTCAAATAGGTTTAAATATTTCATTGTTTTAGACTTTTCAGCGAAGAAACTAATTTTGTATTCGTATTTTTTTTATTTAAACATGGAAAGTATTTTGAATATTTTCCAATCGGTTTTACTAATCCAAGTAATAAATATTTTCTAGTTCATAATCATAACTGTAATTTGGAAGGACCAATAACTTTAGTAGTTTTAAAAATCGTAGAATTTTAGACATCTTATTGTCTCGAGAGTGGTAACAAAAGTAGCGAGCTTTTCACTCATATTTGTTATGTCATCGCAACGTGTCTTACTGCCCATCCATGTATAATAATAATAATCATATTTAGCACCGTGTCTTACTACCCGTTCGGGTTATACGCTTTAAGTAGTAATTACAATAATGGATTAGGAATTGGGAAGGTTTTTAATCAGAGGAAATGAACCCGCATTTGCGTGGAGGGAGAGTGGAAAACCATTTAGGAAACACCACCCCCAGTTAACCCGACCGAGATTCGAGCCTCGATCTCTCCGTCCTCAGCAGTAGAGCTCAACACGACAAGCGCCTTAACCAACTACGCCACTGAGGCAGGTCATCCATGTATAAATTATTTACTAATGACTTAAGGTTGAGGAAGATATAAATGAAGATTCGCAAATATCTGTAGCTCACACAATCCTACAATGTTGCTAGAGTAGTCAGTATATTATTATTAGCAAAAAATAATTCTTAGGTAGTGAAATGGCTTTCTTCAATAATAAATAAGATTAATATATAAATTTATAATCCTAATCTAAATTATTGAAACCCTCATAATACGTGAGCGTGCTATCCAAGCTCTGAACTTGTATAATCTCCTTGGCCAGTAACAAGAAGGGCGAGGTTCTGATCCCGGCAGGGTGTACTAGTGGTGGGTTTACCTACAATATTTCCTACTCTCCATAAAAATTTTGAACTTTCTCATTCCTACTTCACTATATACAGTAAATTATATGCAGAAAGTCAGTAACATGCGATGAAAAACCTAATGTTATTTTAGTTTATTAGAGTGCTAATAGGTCACACCTACTATGAATGCTAATAAAAACCTATAAAAAATAAATTAAAAAGTTTCAACGTGCTAATCCATAAATGAGTAATTTTTATAACTCAAACTCTCAGACATTTCTTGTATACGTGTGGCTATGGAATTAGATTCATAAAACTTTATATTTGTGGAATAAAGATTAGTGTGTCGTTATCTCGTTTGACGGATCACGTTTGGGAGTTGTTTATTGTGATATTTATTCTGTACGAAATAATTACCAGATAGGTGTGAGATCATAGTCTAAGAAATAAACGTGCTACAGACATTCAATTTCCAAGCCACTAATAGGATATCAAAACGTAGTTCACACCAAAGTAAAGTTGCAAGGTGTCAGTATGTCTATTTGGGTTTAAAACCTCAAATTTTATAATTTATAACCTTACAAATGGTGAGAATAGCTCAATTTTAATCAACGTGGTTTCCACGTTGCATGCCACACTACTGATAGCAGAGTAAATATCTTTCCTCGAATAAATAGGGTCATATTTTATCATGGTCACAACAGAATATTTGAGGGGAATTCAGTTTTTATTTAGTTGTTTTAATGCATCAATGCTGCCAATTCCATCAGAAATATCACATTGTGAAGGTATTACCCTTCAAA
Organism: Timema shepardi; assembly: GCA_902151425.1. Classification (NCBI taxonomy): domain Eukaryota; kingdom Metazoa; phylum Arthropoda; class Insecta; order Phasmatodea; family Timematidae; genus Timema; species Timema shepardi. The sequence continues at coordinate 78,786 of CABFVX010003324.1, forward strand.
TATTGTTAAAATGGTGTTCTGGCTTGTTTAAACTTAATTAATTTGTTTGTTTTAAAGTGGAATATATTTGTGACATTTTGATATGCTGACTTTTGTTTCATACGGATCATTATGGTGGATCCTCTTTAGTAATTAAATTTCTATATATTAATAAAATTAAATATAGATAGTTTAAAGTTTAGCAAAGGATTAGTTAAGATCTGAATACAACTCAATTAGTACACTAAAGCTGTTTTCTAGAACCAACAAGATGTTAATAAAGGACCCCAACAATACTTATTTCCATACAAGTTTGACAACAAGAAGGTACAAATAATTTCCAACCCATTATAAAATTTAGAAAATAATATAGCCTCACAAAACAATTTTAGGTGGAAGTGGAGGGTCAGTGAAATAAGTTCAACGATTTTGAAGTTTTATAGAAACAACTTTTTTTGATCAAGATAAAATAAAATATTATTTCAATAGAAACGTAGAGTTTATAATTTTCTCCACATGGTGACTTCAAATAGCTGTTGTTGAGTATCTTAGTTAACAACTACTTATCTTCGTTAAGTCTTTCATCAATGGGAGATATCCTGTTAATATAACTTATGAAGAAAACTAAACTTTAGATTTCCACAGGAGAAATATTTTTCAACCTTTCTCTACAGAGAAGGTGTTGTAAGATAAAGAATGGATAAAGTAGATCACCAAGGATATTTATTAGATCCACACTCAAATATGCAAAGACCAAGTTCCGGAACCTAGCTGTGTTAACTGTTATTAAACTAATGTATTACAACTATTCCCGTTTAGGGAGTTAAGGGTTTGCCTAATGAATGACATGAAGTTGACATTGGCCCAAAGCGCGTTCTATTATCAGTGACACTGATCAAAAGGCTAACAATATTATGTTCATTGTTTGAGGACAATGCACAATTGCAAACAATCCATCAATATTTATCGCGAAGCAAATAAATTTAGTTAAGTAAACAATAATAATAGAAGGTTACAGAGTACTAAACACATTTATCAAGATTAAAGAACATTCATAATATGTTAAAATTCAAAAGTAAACAAAGTTAATTATGGTGAATAGTTATCAAAACGAAATGGAAACTGTAATACCCCCTATAGTATAAACAACATGGCTAAGCAATTCAAAAGATACCTAAAAATGCCTTATATTAATTAGTTAGAAAGTCTCTACATATCATATATCATAGCTTATATATATATCAACTAGTATATTTTACTCATTACCATACACCTGGCTACGATGTTTACAAGTAAAGTCATTATTCTCATTGAACAACCCGTGAGGTGGGGGTAGCCTACACACTGAAAAGCTTAATACCTTTCTAACTCATTTACTTAGTTTATGATAACACTTGAACTTATTATAACCATTTACCGAATTTCCTAGTCCCGTAGAGATTGAAATTATGATATTAAACAATATTTATTTCATCTAGACTCACTACAACTGTAAGAATATAGCCAAACAAAATATAGTGCAAGATAGCGCACAAAGATTAAATTACAAAATTATACTTGCGAATACTACAACTGAACCAGAATTACAAGGCATAAGGCCAAAGCATGCCTGAACCCAAAACAAATCTGATTACCAAGGAAATCAAATTTAGTAAAAACACTAATAAATGAATATGCCAAAGCATTATCAAATTTGATCCCTACATAATTTAGTTAGATTTTATTAATTCCTCAGTTTTCAAATAAAAAAATTATATCAAACAAATTTCCAAAATAGTGCACCCTAACATGTTATATGTTCCTAAATCCTAATTGCATCAAAGAGTAATCGTTCAGGTCTGGGTGCCAGCTTATATATCACTTATAACAGTGGGGAAGAATGGAAGGGAGGTATTCCATGACAAATTAAGTCATCATTAGCTAATTAGAAATGTCTCTCGCACCTACGCCTGCGCACAACGTCGAAAGGACTTTGAGCGGGTAGGGAAACACACGTTATAGCACTTTTAGCTTGTTCCCCCAAGTTTTAGCGCATGCGCAGAGTCCTCAATTCGGAGAGAAGCGAACATGATCACACGGCATTCCGAGTCTTCTTTCTAGTATTCTCGCCAACTTGAACAATGAATATTGTTCTGTTTTGAAGTGTGTGGAGGATTCATACAACGGGGCACTGATTTACCAGTAAAATGGGATAAGTGTGTATACACCCAGTCTAGGTGGTGGAGATTGGTGAGAAAGATAGTTTGAAGCCACGGTAAATTTTATTTATTTGAACAAAAGAATGTTTTACTATAAAAATTGTGAAAGCACTGACTTTTCTCACGTTCAATCAACTCCCACCTTAAATAGTTTCCCTAGAAGATAATATACAATGTGCCCGACGAGTTTTTCTTTTTCTTTACTCCTCTCTCTCTTTATTTCCTATCTTTATTGAATAAAATACTAATGAATTTAATAAAATATCGAACATCCTTATGCATTTTTGTAAATGTAAGTTCCAGTTCTATCAATCTGAGACTATCACTAGATGGTCAAAAGACACTAGATGGGGAATGTTAAATACATACAGGATTTTTAATTTAAAAAAACTGTAGATATCATGTTGAAAAAAACCTCTCTAGATATATAACGAGGGGATTAAATACCACCCGGTGACCCCAGGAGCTCAAACTCATTTATTTACAAATCTAACGGAGAGTTTCAAGGAAGAACAATTTCCTCAAGGAGTGTACAAACAATTTATAATTTGAAAAATAATCAAATTTTGTACATGTGGACTTTCCTACCCAATTTAGATGTCCCATTTTATAACCTCACCTCTGTCTTGTACACCTAATTAATGACATCGTCAACTGCAGTATAAGCTAGTTAGACCAGTGTGGTAATACTAGAGGGTTTCAGGTTTGAATCCCTGGAGGGATTTAGGGTTAGCTAATCTTTGTTATTATGCAAGAGGTGAAGGAAACTTTACCGACCTTATGCAAGTGGGATGGGAGAGGGTGCTACGATGAACTAGAGGGTGCGGTCAGTGGTGGACGATGAATTATTCCGTAGCAATAATGTCTTAATGTGTTTAAAGTAATTAACTTTAGTTTCCACAGGTATGGATCGATGCGAGTTTACGCGTTCCAATTTATACAGGTAGTATAAAACCAGTGTTTGGAAACCTTCATAGGGGTAAACCAATTTGAGACTTAGTGTCAGTAGTTAATTAGCTGGAAATGATCATTAAGTGTCTTTAAATACGCATTTTAATTATATTTATGTGGAAATGTAAATAATATTATAAATGACATTCTTCAGTAGCCAAATAATCTAAGGCATCACTCTCGTGTTAGACTGGCCTGCTGATGTTGGAGATATAAGGGTTCGAATCCTGGTGGGGTCTACTGAGCGTGGAATTTTATAAATTATTAACACTCTCTTTCGAAGCAAATGCTGGTAGTTTACCTCTCAAATGATTCCTTTCTCATACCTACCCCATTAGACCAATTATCAATAAATTCAAATATCCTAAACGGGTAGTGTGATATGTGGAGATAAAAAATGAGAAATGATAATGACCCTTTAGTTATGGTTACCTTGGCTTGAATTTAGTTTGTTTGTTTGATGTTTCATTATATTTTCCTCTGGTTAGAATTTCTACGCAAGATACAATTGTTAAGATTAATTAATAAAATTAGCTTAGTTCATTGTGAACTAAGGTTCATTCAATGAAGATTGAACAATATGAACATCAAGTTCTACAAAAGACCAACATTAAACATTTTGTTTCATAGCACCTACAAAACCATAAATTAATTATCTTATGAACATCTAGATGTACTCAAAGTTATACATATATTAATTCAGACCTACTAAATGTTGTCAATATTGATTGATCCTTATATAGGTTCACATTGTTGGCTATATGAACTGTCTCATTTTTAAAATAAGATAAAAACAAGTAAAGAGACATTAGCCATAGATGGTTATTTATAGATAATTAATGTATAGACATAACATTTACTATAGGAGATACGTAGTAACCAGTTCCCAAACAATTAGTTTACATACCATATAAAAGGCGTTTCAAAAGGATAGCCTTTAGAAGTAATATAATGCTAGACTATTAATAATAATAATATTAATATTTAGCACCGCGTCTTACTACCCGTTCGGGTTATACGCTTTAAGTACTAATTACTCTAATGAATTAGGAATTGGTAAGGTTGAATTAGAGGAATTTAACCCGCATTTGCGTGGAAGGAGAGTGGAAAACCATTTAGGAAAAACCACCCCCAGTACACCTGACCGAGATTCGAACCTCGATCTCCCCGTCCTCAGCAGTCGAGCTTCAACACGACAAGCGCCTTAGCCAACTACGCCACCGAGGCGGGTGCTAGACTATTACATAAATAGGTACACTATAGTTAGAAATATTATGGTATCGGAATATATAGCAAATAATTTAGTTAATGTGAAATTATATGAAAATAAATTATTATACAAATTTAAAGAAAGTTTCTATAATTTTTTTAAATAATTATTTGGACACAATTTATATATTTATATATATATATAAATAAATACATATATATATTTATTTACAAGTATATATACATATAGATTTACAAATGTATAAAAATTTAATCTATAGTTAGAAGAGAAACACAAGCAAATCGCGAGAAAACTATTAGGGTTGGCAAGGAGTTACCTAACTTCCTCTGATTAAATATTTTTGGATTAACCTCTACTACACGCAACAATGATAAGGTGGGTTAAGGTGCAAATATTCAATTAATTTGGACGGGGAGGTCAATCTTCGAATCCCAACCTAGTGGCTTGTGGAATGTATTCAAAGTTTATTTTATCACATAGGTTTCATCGTTCCATCTCCATGCTAACGCAGATGTATTTATCTTAGTACTACTTCCAATCTCTATCTGATAGAATAATTCATCAGATACATTTTGCAGATGTTCAAAATATAGAGCTTTACTAGGTGGTTTGTTAAATCAAAATATAGCCCACTCCAAAATGAATATGTAAGTTATTAAAATGTCCCTTGTAAATTAAGAATGCTTGAATTATCTAATTTTGTAAGAAAAAAAAATGGATTGTTTTAATTAGATTATTTTAAAGAATGCCTCATGCGAAATAACACAGCTAAAACAACAAATATTGTTTTATAAATGTAAGTATAAACTTCCTCAATATGAAAGGCCACAATAAAAATATTAGGAGATTGATGCTTATCCTAGTGTTATTAAGACTTTAAACTTCCATTTTCGTAATAAAAGCCAACGATATTTTCCTTTAAGAATTGGATGCTACATAATAATTGTAGACTATTAAGAAATATAAAAAACAACTAACTAAATAATTCATTTAAATACTTGAAAATAAAATTAAAATATGTTGATATTAATAATTAGATTAAATAAATTATACTAAATATTATTAATTGTATAGTATTTAAAGTAAAAATCAATTATATTCAACAAATAAAAATACAATGCCTTGGCATTTGTTTTCTAATATATTATGTAACATAGTGTGTTACTTTACATTTCATAGTTAAAAAACTCCGTATGATTATAAAGATAACAAGATTGTTTCTCAATATATCAACAAAGTAACAAAAACCAATTCCCTTTCAAAACGTGAGCTTTATAAATAACGAAAAACATTTAAAATAAATTTGTCAAATGGACAATTTTTATCTCTTGCTTCCTCAATATCATGCTAGAGAGTTAGAACAAAGTGTACAAAAAATAAAAAAGCAAATATCTAAACAAATAAAAGTGGAAATGTATCATTATTCTGATGAATATAAATCGAAAATATGTACACTAATAATTAGCTACGCTGTGACTCTTCATGAATTTTTTTATAAAGTAATATTGAATAACAAAATAATGTTCTTCCCTCCACTCCACTTACTATTTTTTGCTCATTTGACTCAACAAATTAATTTGAAAATTAATTTTTTTCTAAAGACTGTAGCTCTGTTATAGCATGTGAGTTAAATCGTGAATATATATGACATATTTTGCATGTGTTCCAGTGCCAGAATTGGAAATGTAAAGGGAAATGAACCTGACTCGTTATTAAAAATAGTATCTATAAATTATTTGTATTATACAGTTTTTAACCTAAAAACAAAATTTATTTTGAACATAGATTGAAAGATAATATCCCAACACTAGAATTTAACACAAGACCTTAGTTTAAAGGCATTAAACTTTATACCAGAACCAACCAAAAATATAATCTAGGGGTATGCACATTAATAATTATTCTTATTTGATCTTTGATTATATGTTCATTAATATTAACTACAGTTTTATAATATACTTTAATTTATGGATGTAGTTTATTTTTTTACGTAATTCTATCATTACAAATAGGATGGCAAATTTTTGAAATGATTTAAAAAAGGCTTTAAATAAACTAATAAATCAATATATTACTATAGCGTATATACATTAAGTAAATATATTATTTACGTAAACACGTGTGACCTGACATTTTATGGTACTGAGTCTGTCAGGTACTTCATAAAGTTCATAAATTATAGATGAATTTATTTAATAATATTGTATCTCAATTTCTAGTGACAATGATATCGTGTGCATCTTTGACAATATTAAATAATCTTGTTTTATGTTGAGAGGATGTGAAGGTTTGAATTCCTGTCCAGTGAATTGGATAGTCAGAAGTAGGGATGTAACCACCAATTATCCTATTAATGATAGTCGGTGAGTTACAAGATCGTTATCAGTGTATTTTATTTGACACAAATATAGTGGATACATAAATATAATAACATAGGCTATGGTGAGAAATGTCGAACACATCGATATGTATCATATCGCATCGTTAGATAAGCGAGTCGGCAAAAAATATTAGTCAGAGAATTAATACAAATCATAATGTTTCAATAATGGACTTGGCCATCCTAATTAGAAATAATATTAATATAATATTTGTTTTATACAAACTCAACTAGAATGACCAAGATATGAACATTACAATAATTCAACAAGATATTTTTTTTTAATCTTTTAGAACTTTAATATCAGATACATTATTAATTATTTGACCTCTTATTTCATTTAGGTAAATTTTATTAGAATGTTTGTCTCAGAAATATTATAATAACCATCCAACATGATATTTCATGAAAGGTAAAATTGACAAGAACTTTTGTACCAGAAAAAATATTATAATTTAACTCCATATTTCATTAATTACTAAAATGTTCAATTCAGACACATTATTACAATTATCCGACTTGATACTTCATGAAAGGTAAAATTGACAAGAACGTTAATACCAGAAACATTATTATAATTTAACTTCATTTTTTATAAATGGTAAAATTGACTAGGAAGTTAATCTCTGACACATTATAATAATTATGCAAAATAATATATCACTAACCCAAATTTCTAATTTAAGACCTCAGCACAAAACTTAATTTACCATAAATACGAGAATTGGTCAAAATGCCGAAAGACAGTAAACATGATATTGAACGTGACATTCCACTAACACCAATTTGACTATCGCGCACAGCGTGGAAGACTTAAATACTACACAACGACAAATCAACAATATCTTACAAGGATCATCGTGCCCAAGGAAAAGGACTTTAACATTAAATAAAGCTCCTCAACAATAAATAAATTGAACAGAGTAGCCTATTCAAAGCAACATATTATAAGTGAATAGGGAAAATCAAACTATAGATATATATTTTATTGACCCAAAGATATAAATTTTCGGCGAGGACACTACTATACAAATATATATATTATTTTTAATGAAGCGTTCAAACACAAATAGATTAATATCAAATTTCCTCATCACTTATAGAGACAATTTCCAAGCATTTACATAAAGAAAATAACTTAAACTAAAAAAATAGTTTGCCCACAGCATAGAGCAAAAAGAACAAAGTAAGAAGTAAGTGCCCTGTCTAACCAATAATACCAAAAAGTCAGGAAGAACTATACAAGTTGAGATGGTCAGTATCCCAAATAACCACTAAATGCACAACGCCAGCAAGCAAGTGTCCGTATCTCATACAAATATAAAAGGTAATATTCCCACCATCAATCTTAATTTCCCCAAAATATATTTCCCAACTAAAACCCAAACAAACATGATCAGAACGGCCGTAAAGCGTGACCCAAGATCAAACACCAAAATTTAAAAAAGTAAAACAAGTTTACAAATGAACGAAACCAAGTTCCTATAACAATAAATTAAATATTAAAATGTTGTCACAGATTAACCACGTGGATATCCGACAAACCTTCCCCAAGATAGTACATTTGAATTTGTAATCCCTAATCAACAATGTTGACAATAACCCCCCATAATTATCTGAACGAGAAGTTCGAATAATTAAAATAACCCTTAGTTTTGTTACCATTCTCACCGTCTGCAAGTCTATGGTACAATGAGGGGCGAAACAGGCGAAACATCTCAATATATAACAAGCAAAACGAACAAGCATGTCCCTTGATAGTAGGGGGGAAGGAGGCTATGATCACACTAAAGGTTATGATCACAGAGCAAATAAAGAAGAATGAAGTCACAGAGTGGCATGTGACCCCTGTTGGCGTGTACGGTATCCCCGAGTTGAAGACACTGCGCAGGCTCTAAAGCTTGGGGAAAGGATTGTGAAGTGCTATTACGTGTGTCTCCCTACCCCCTCATGCTCCTCCTCACTAAGTTGTGCGCAGGCGCTAAAGCTTGGGGAAAGGATCGTGAAAGCTATTACGTGTGTCTCCCTACCCCCTCATGCTCCTCCTCACTAAGTTGTGCGCAGGCGTTGATGAGAGGGCCATTTCTGACTTGCTGGGAATTACTTCATTGGTCATGTTATATCTTCCTACCAATTTTGGCCGTTGTTCAAACTCAAATATAAACTAGTACCCAGAATGGAACTTTACTCTTTGATGCTGATTGATCTTAGGGAATAACCAACATATAAGTGATCGTTATTTTGGAGAAGATATTTTATACATTTTTTTTACTGAAGACTAGGCATTGCTTAATTCCAGTCAAAATTATGCAGGGATTAAATTTTGTTAGTTTCATATATTTATTTATATTATTTTAAATAAATTTAATTTCTTTTGTAATTAGGATATGTTTTGGATACTGACATCTTAAACCTTTTGGATCCGAGTTCGGGAGATTTATTCTCAAGTCAATATTATGCTATTTAACCACTGAGCGCTATCTTGCACTTTATTCTTGTTCTATATGTCTACTGATGAAATAAGTCCAAGCGTAACTAGTGATGTTTCGTATCATATTCTTGATGCTCAGCGTTATTGGGAAATGCATTAGATATTTGTATAGTGTTATGAGTTAATAGTAAACTTAGCTGATAAGGTAGAAAGTACGTATTTATTTTTGTGTCTAAGCTACCCCCGCCTCTCAGGTTATTGGATGAGAATAATTACGTTTCTGATGAACATTATATCTAGGAGTATAATTATGAGCAAAGCTCTACTAGTTGTATTATAAAAAGTATGTTTTATGATAACGGAAATGTGATATGTATAGATATTCAAGACAAGTTAAATATCATTTATTAGAGTTATCTTTAACGGCTTAGTCGTAATGTGTATATGATAGGTGGTACCCATCATCCGCATTCTCTAAATCTTTGTTCTTGCTATTGAGGCTTATTCTATTCTCTGATAATAAATTGGCTTTCAGACCAATGTTAATTTCATGTTATTCATTTTGCATTTATATTAAGCAAAATTTTAGTTCCCTCAACTTTAATAGTCGAATAGTGACCTGGTGGTCTAGGGGTAAGGTGTCAGACTTCTATGCTGGCGGCCGGGGTTCAATCCTCGATCCCGGCAAAGATTTATCTGA